>JAFVLL020044648.1:0-16879 GCA_021397915.2 Tor tambroides | reverse complement strand
AAAAAAAAATCTTAAAAAATCTCCAAACTTTTGAATGGTGGTATATATATATATATATATATATATATATATATATAGACACAATTTGTGACCCTGGACCGCATAACCAGTCATAAGTAGCACAGGAATATTTGTAGCAATAACCAACAGTACATTGTATGGGTAAAAATTATCGATTTTTCTTTTATGCCAAAAATCATTAGGATGTTAAGTAAAGATCATGTTCCATGAAGATATTTTGTAAATTTCTTACTGTAAATATATCAAAACTTCATTTTTGATTAGTAATATGCATTGCTAAAACTTCATCTGGACAACTTTAAAGGCGATTTTCTCAGTATTTTGATTTTTTTGCACCCTCAGATTCCAGATTTTCAAATAGTTGTATCTCGGCCAAATATTGTCCTATCCTTACAAAGCAAGTTAGCATACATCAATGGAAGGCTTATTTATTAAGCTTTCAGATGATCTATAAATCTCAATTTAAAAATTGCACATTTATACTAAATTTATACAAAAATGAGTGCAAACTACATAAAGCATGTAAGATATGAGGTGTGATCCTCTTAACGTCAACAAAAACTCCAACATATCTACTTAAAATTTTGAAAATTTGCTTTTAAGCAAGTATTTGACAAGAGAAATGTGACCACACGGACCCCGAGTGTGTCGTCTTGTTGATGATACAGTGAGGGATGCGGTCGACCTGTCTAATGTTAAGGCCAGGTGTAAATCACTCACCATTCCTGTTATTGTTGTGCTGAGAGATGAGGGAGGGAGAGGCATTTAGAGAGAAAGAGAGTTCAAGAAAAGAAGAATGCTCAGAATGTCAGTGATGTGGCTTCAACTGAGAAAACTCCTCCTGGGTTTCCCCAGGCAGGACACATTAGAATGCAGGAGGGGGTCGAGGGCAAGTAAAGCCAGTGTACGCAGAGTCAAGTGACTGTTCGTTTCAGAAGAGATAATCATTAGGCTCATAGCGACAGAGTGGGTGGACAGAAAGGTTGTGTGTAAAGTGCAAAATCACCACTTATGACACTCATAATAACATCCCCCCGCCCCGGACACTGTTTTCTAATAACACTCAAACCAAACGAACGCACTCGCACACAATGCACTACTGAGCCTGCGGTCACACGCAGGAAAAGAATGCCACCAAGTCCATACATATGCATGCCAGGACATGGAGCACTACATGTATAAGTGCTTACTTCCTGTTTACGTTCAACATAGGAACAGGTGTGCTATGTGCAAATGAGGCTCTATCGTCTTTTAAATGCAAATATACTTGCTTAAGGGGGCTGTGCGTAAGATAAGTATTGCAGGTATGTTTATAACCTTGGTCTTTCACAACTGCAAATAATGACAGAATCATATTTTATGCATCTGACATGCCTTCATACTGTCTCACAAACTACAAAATGCTACAATATCAAAACAAGTATCACTAAATCCCAGCATGTTGCTGACAGCTGAAATGAAGTTACATATATGACTGCATGGAAGAATCAATATTTAGGTATTCCTTCACAATATTTAGACTACATTTAGATTAAAAGGTCAACGACAAATGAGTCCAATAAAGGACAAATCCTGTTTGAAACACACAAGGCAAGCTCTTAGAAATTTACTCTTTGCACTCATGTTGGTTTCATATGGTTTTGAAAATCTTTTTCTCCATTTTCAAGAAAAGATTAAATATAATGTCTCTAAAAATGTCATGTGGTGTAACCATCACATAAATGTACTAAATTAATTTATATACACCTAAAATATGTAATTAGTGCTATCAAACGATTAATCGCATCCAAAATAAAAGTTTTTGTTTACATAATATATGTGTGTACTGTGTATATTTTTATGTATATATAAATACACACACGTGCATGTATATATTTAAGAAAAATATGTTACATTTATATATTAAATATATTTATACATTAATGGCCAAAAATATCGGCACCCTTGGTAAATATGATCAAAGAAGGCTGTGAAAATTAATCTGCATTGTTAATCCTTTTGATCTTTTATTTTTAAAAAAAATTCACAAAAATCTAACCTTTCATTGGATAAGAATTTAAAATGGGGGGAAATATCATTATGAAATGAATGTTTTTCTCAAATACACGTTGGACACAATTATTGGCAACCCCCTAGAAATTCTTATGAGTAAAATATCTCTGAAGTATATTCCCATTCATATTCACAATTTTGAGCACTCCAGGGTGATTATGAACATGAAATTATCCAGCCATGGCTTCCCGTTTCACAGAAATATAAATAGGAGGGAAAACAAAGCCCAAATTCCCTTAATCATCCATCACAATGAGAAAACCCAAAGAATATATTTCTGATGTGCAGCAAAAGATAATTGAGCTTCACAAATTAGTGAAGTGGCTTTAAGAAAAGAGCTAGAGCAGTGAAAATTCCCATTTCCACCATCAGGGCAATAATTAAGAATTTCCAATCAACAGAAAATGTTACGAAACTGCCTGGAAGAGGGCGTGTGTCTATATCGTCCTAATGCACGGTGAGAAGGAGAGTTTGAGTGGCTAAAGACTCTCCAAGGACCACAGCTGGAGAATTGCAGTAAATAGTTGAGTCTCGGGGTCAGAAATCCTTAAAAAAAATTGTCAAACAGCCCCTACATCACCACATGTTGTTTGGGAGGGTTTCAAAAATTCTCCTAGCTCATCCAAAAACAATCTCCAGCATATTCAGTTATCAGACACGACTGGAACTTCAAATGAGACTGGCTTCTATGGTCAGATGAAACTAAAAAATGAGCTTTTTAGCAGCAAACACTCAAGATGGGTTTGGTGAACACAGGGATAACAAAGTACCCCTTGTGTACAATGAAATATACCGCTGTATTTTTGATGTTGGGGGCCTATATTTCTGGTCCCGGAGGTCCCGGACATCTTGTTTAGACACATGGCATCATGGATTCTATCAAATACCAACAGATAAAAAAATCAATAAGTGACTGACTCTGTTAGTAATCTTTTACTGGGCCGTGTTTGGATCTTCCAACCATACAATAATCCAAACACAAACCTCAAAAACAATACAAAAATGTGTCACTGAGCACAACACCAAGCTTCTGCTATGGCCATTCCAGTCCTCTGACCTGAACCCTGTAGAAAATGAGTGAGGTGAACTGAAGAGAAGAAGCACCATCATGGAGCTGGGAATCTGAAGGATCTGGAGTGATTCTGGATGAAGGAATGGCCTCTGATCTCTTGTCAGGTGTTCTCTAACCTCATCAGACATTATAGGAGAAAATTTTGAGCTGTTAAACTGGCAAATGGAGGTTTCAAAAAGTATTGAATAAAAGGGTGACGTTAATTGTGGCCAATGTGTATTAGAGAAAAACATTTATTTCATAATGATATTTCCCCCATTTTAAATTCTTATTATCAAATGAAGGTTAGATGTCTGTGAATTTTTTAAATAAAAGATCAAAAGGATTAACAATGCAGATTAATTTTCACAGCCTTCTTTGATCATATTTACCAAGGGTGCCGATATTTTTGGCCATGACTGTATGTGATATAATTTATATGAATATAAATATATATATATATATATAAATGTATACACGTAAATACATGTAAATATTTTCAAAATATATGCTGTATGTGTGTGTCTTTATATATACACATAATAAATATACACAGTACACGCACATACATTATGTAAACAAACACTTTTATTTTGGATGCGATTAATCGTTTGACAGCACTAAATTATATACATAGGCCTACATATGAATCTATATTAAAACACATTTGAAATGAATGATAATGTTTATCAATTATATTTTATAATATTTTTATATTCATAATAATATCAAATTAAGTCACACCACATGGCATTTTTCAACCTGAACTAATCGTGACTTGTCACAAATTGTCAAATTTTGTGATGTTTTAAGAGACTTGCTGACCTTGAAACAGTCTTGAGGGTTTTTTTTCCCATAAATTAAAAAACATGCTCAACATAGAAGAACTGTATTCAAATTATTTTATGTATGACCTGCATTTTTAGTGCATAAAATGACTTACTAACAAAAGTTAAAAGCATTTTTCATGGTTGAAGGCAGTATGTGTGTGTGCACACCTAAGTGAAAAAGGGTGTAGTGCATGCGTACAAGTGTGACCTGAGAGGAAGACTTGCTGGTTAATGCGTATGTTTGCTTTGGAACAGGAACACAAACAGTAGGCAGGCAGACACACGTGCAGGAGGCATATCTGTAGACGCTGGGCGACATGCAGAACCACTTCATCAGTGCGCTCCATTTGCAGCAATGACATGCTTCACAAACTCTGCCATCCAGAGTAGCCCTGCACTTTCTCTCCTCACCTTACACACAGCTCAAAAATGAGCCTCCAGCCTCACACAAAAAAACATCAAGCACCTGAACACAATGAACCCGCACGTTTAACCCGATCTTACACACTCTACCTCACAGGAACCTGTGCGCACACATCCACACATATCTTTGATCTGACCCACTACTCCCACCCCCATGACAAGCATAATCTGCGATCTTCTAGACAAAAGCCACCTTAGACAAACACTTTGGCTCTCCCACCTCCTATTCTCGGCTTCACGCCACCAAAAACTTTAAACCTGCTTTATAAATAACCTCTTTCTAAGATTTTTCACTGGAAATCAGCAAGAGGATCCACTACCACTTCATGCTATCACACTAACGAGCCTGTCAAATCAATTATTGCAGATGTATGGCCTTTATTATATATCCTCTCCAATCCGAAAACAAAAGCGTGACTCATGATAGACATTCTACAATCCCTCTGTTCAGACTTGACGTGACTGACAATTTTGGAATTTTCCCATCGTCCCACTCTCCCTACTCGGCCATAAGCGTCCAGCGCAGCACAGTCTGAACTCCCATATCAAGCCACAAAGAATTGGAAAGGAAACAAAACATAAAAACACAGGTTAAAAATCAAGTTAAACAGGTCATGCCATGACAAAATCTAAATGTACATTTTTTTCATTTACATTTAACATATCTGTTATATTTATTTTTATTATAACTTTCAGAACTCAAAACTTTTCATCCAGTCCAAAAAAGACCATTTATTGAACTGAACTACAGTAATGGCTTCCAGCTTCCAAAAATTTCTTACTGGCCAGTTAAAAACAAAAACCAATGACCAGCTACATTTACACATTGGTACTCAGTGTTTAGCAATCTGTCCAGACCAAACCCATTCAAATAATAATGAAGAGGATTCAAATTTATTCAAAGAGTTTTTTAAATTTGTTAGACTTTGTCTAACTGCATCACTGTAGTTTGTGTGGATTTATGAAGATGTCTTTATTGCAGACTTTGCAATCAGGCTTTAACTGAAGGATGGGGCGATGCCAATCATAACATACATATTAATAAGTTTACATGGAGTCTTAAAGCTCCAAATGGAGAGAAAAAAACAGCCACAATGGTTGAGTAAAACTAAATTATGAATTATAAACCTCTTGGGTAAAAGAAAAAAGGTAAACAATTGTTTGACCTCTTTAATATTAGTTTAAAAAAGAAAGAGAGGAAGAAAGACATCTTTCCTAAATAAGATACTGCACAAATTCCCTCTGCAAGGAGAGAGAGAGAGAGAGAGAGAAAAAAAAACATTTTCTTGGCAGACAGGGATTATTATTCCAAGACAAACATAACTTGTCCCTCCTCTTTCTCATAAAATCATTTTTGTCTCTAAATCATTTACATAAAAAAAAAACAGCTGTACAGATGTTTCTGATCAAAGGCACTGTGTTGAAGCTGAGAAATCGGTAGCTTGAACACATCTGAAAATGGCTACCACACACTGAGCGACACATTCCACTCACTCCTCACACTTCAGGATAGTCTCCATCCACACTCTCCCTCTTTCTCTCTGAGAAAGAACTTTTGTCTGCTTCAGATCCTGCCTGGATAACTGGAGGAAGACTTCACATGATCTCTCATAAATACCTGTAGGTTTATTCTCACTTGTACTGTCCTAGTGGCTTTTTATGTGTTACACAGGGGTGAGAAAACAGTTACATAAACATTCATTATGTAGTAAACAAAGGTTGTGAGTTTCTGTTTTCGTTTCTGTTTTTATAGGCCAGCTGGCCAGGTGACTGACAGGATGTGCATGTGTGTTAATTATTGTTTTAATGGCTGCCAGCTCCCACCCTTTAACTCCTTTACTGTGTAAACACATTAACACTGACAAACTACTCTCGTGTGTAGATCTACATACTTTGTATTTTAAGGCTTCCTCCAAAGGACAATCCCTATAATATAACACAATAAATCGATTTGGATTATTTGAGATGTCATTCTGAGAAATACAGTAGTAGGCTAAATGCAAAAACAAACACACACCTACTATTTTAAACAGCATGCTGGACTGACTTTAGAGACCTTCTTCCGAGGTACGCAGGCAGACAGGTAAACAAAGGTTGAACACCTGAATTGGACAGCGCACTGGACAGCGAAGAGCGTCGATTTAACCGCACACAGCACGCGAGAGACGGGACAGCACCGTTGAACGCAATTCAATTTATAGTTTTGTCGAGTCGCTAGCGGCTACTGTTGAAAAATATGAAGATCAAACACACTTGGTCTTTGGCCAAAATAGTTTTCAGTCATCTCTTTCGAGGCCCGGGGGAAACGCTTCTCACGATCGCTTTAATTCCGATTGGTAATCAAGAGTCCAACTCATTTTTATTAATCGGTTCTTTCGAAGAAATCGTTTCAGATTTAAAAAAAAAAAAAAAAAAACGCTGTTAAATTACTGAAAGTGATGATGGGGTCTCATATTACATGCTCTACTAACCGGTTCAACACAACTGTACATGTCCAGACAAACTGCTGTTTATTGCAGTTTCATTTTTTAATACAAATTTGTATTGTGGTTTGTTGTCCAGTTTGTTTCAGCCATGATTCAGCTCATTAAAACATATAATTTAGCTAAATGGAATTTGCAATAAACAATACTGAAATGTATCATCACCTGGCTGGAAAGGATGTTTTAATAAAATGCTATTAAAACCAGCTGTTTTCGTAATACAAACTATCAGCTCATGTATCGAAAGAGACTCGGTTCACTGAGAGACTCGCTCGGATTGAATTCAGTGAACGAAATATTTTGCGAACCGGTTCATCAGATCCAGTGTAAAGATTCGACTCAAATGAACGATTCGTTTGCGTTCTAATTCCAAAGCTTGACAACCTGTCAACGAGTCCGATCAACACCTGCTTCACATTAAATTAACTGTTACAAAAATGAACCCAATAAAACTGTATCTGTCATTACACCACTTTAGATGTTATCCGAAGTAGGCTATACATAACACCTAGTAGGCTTATGTTAAAAAAAGTGTCTTTGGAAACACGCAGCACCTACCGTTTAGGTGAGTCTCGGGCCACGCGTATCTTCGGCGAACACCACATTGATAATACAGTCTGTCAGTCTCACGCAAAAATTAACGAAATTTCCAGAAGAACTCTCGATTCACATAGTTCAAACTGCAGAAGTCTCCCATATCATCTCCGAAGTCCAGTCTGAGAAGGTCCACGTCGAGTTGTACTTCCACGCTTATCTGTTTAAAACGCGCCTTTTAATCTCAGGTCTTTCTTTACGCGCGAGTTTCTGGAGGATTGGCATGCAAGCGGTGAACAACCGGAGCAATAATACACCTCTGACACTGCGTGCATGAGCGTCAGCTCTACTTTTACAGCAGTCGGACCACAAATCGCAGACTTTGAGCTATAAATGAGCGAAGTTTAATCTGAAATAAAGTTGAAAAAAGTTCAAAAAGTGGATGCAGAAATTCCCGCGCCGAGGAGGTTTGAGTGCTGAAGTAAGGTAAGGTATCTTCATGAAAGGCGCTGAGGGGACAACAGCCAGTGGGAGTGAAAGAGGGCTGGTTTAGAAGAAGAGGAATGGACAGAGTGAAAGAAGACATTATGGTGGAGGAAAAAATGGACGAGGACCATCTGCTGGCGGTGGGTGTTGAGAGTTCTCATAATGAAAAACAAAAAAGAGAGTGGAAAATTGCTTAAATCTAATGGATGGACTGTCTTAGGATTTGATTTATTGTCAGTTAATTGAGTTTAAGTCCAAACTAATCACCCCAAGCAAGTGCATCCTTCACCTTATGACCTTTTAGTTAATAAATGTAACGAAAAGTAGCAGACAGCAGAATTTCATTTAGCCTACAGTAGTCAACATTTGAAATGGATCAAAAAAGTTAAGGCATTTTGGTTTTAGGACAACTTTGATGAAAGGTTTTTGATCCACTTCATGTATTTCATGGCAGTTTATGGTGGTCTGAATGAGTTGGATTTTGGGGCTGTGCAGCACTTGAATTAGGGGGCAATTTGTTAAAGCAATTTCCTCTGGAGATTTTTTTACAGCGTCTACCGCCAACTAGCCCTTGGTTTTTATAGCAGGAGACGTACATTGCCTTCTCTCGTTCTCCATCTCTCGTTCTCCCTTCCTCTCTCCTCCTTTCACCTAGCAGAAATTTCCATCCCACCAAAACCCATTTCCCCAGAAAGTTTAAAAAGATGAAAGGATAAGGAAAAGAAAGGAGACAAAAGGGAGAAGTTTTCTGTTACAACCCTGCCCCTGTGAGACTGTCCGTGAAAGAGTTTGGGGATGAGAGAGATGGGGGAGAGAATAAGAGAACGAGAGGGGTACAGAAAAGAGGTTTTCAAATGAGCAACGGGGAACCGGTGTGGAACTTCATATTTAACACACGCAAACACAGGTGAGCGCACACACACACAAATACAAAGCCCAGTGAGGTCTGAAATGTGGTCCGGCCCCCTCATATCTTTGCTCCTGTCCTCTCCTGATGCTGTTCCTCCCTCTTGGCATTTAGTGTCATTCACTCCCAGTCTTTACCTCCTTAACACTATTCTGTCTCTCTGGTTTTGTCTGAACTTGTTTCGTATGCACTTAGATATTTCAACCCCAGGGCGAATTGGTGAGATTGAAGGAATGAGAATGAGAGAGAGCCACAGGAACAGAGAATGATTGAGAGTGAGGAGTCACTGATGTATTGAGTGAGATGACAGGCAAACAAAGGTAGAAAGGGGAAGAAGGGACAAACTCAAACGGAGGTACAAAAGTTCTTTCACACACTCGCACTCAAATGGCTAAACCCACACATACACGCACATGCACAGAGAGCTCTGACACCTTATCGTTGAAGGATAAAAATACATTTCTGCATATCAGGCAAAAGGTCTTATCAAGTAGTAGTGTGAACCAGCTTTACTTGTTTTTGTGAAAGACCTTTTAGCACCCTACACCCCAAACACCTATACAGGGCAACTCTTCACACAAGGACCACACCGCATGTAACTGACACTGAGTCATGCATAGGAGCTTCTAACGAAATTGCACGTCTTTCAGATGCCGAAACCATACCACAGATAAGAGACAATCCTTCTCACGTAATACGACCTTGAGCTTTGCAAAAGACACTCAATAAATTGATGCTGATTATTATCATTATACCAGTGTTATTTTAGTGTCATTGATACACTCGTATAGTTTTTGAGTATTTTTAAATATTTTGTTTTAATTTTAAAGCTTTGGCGATTTTGTTGTTTTTATTTTTAATAATTTAAAAAATAATATATCTATATATGTGTATATATATATATATATATATATATATTTTATTAATGTTTGTTTTAGATTTACTTATTTAATACATCAAGTTAAACTAAATGAAAATGATAAACGTGTCCTTGTTTTTATATTTTATTTTCGGTTAATGTTTATTTAAAGTAACAAAAATGTTTTATGGCTTTAGTTAACTAATAACTCATAAATGCATTATACTATTAAAATTTAAACATAAAAATACAGTTAAAACAATAATGTAAGTAATTATTACAGTAATATTTATTATGAATACTAATCATAATATGACAATAACCATAGTAATTAAAATATTATAATTTGTATTGTTGTTTTTAATCTTACAAAAATAATATTAAAATAATAAATAGTTTAATTAAAAATAAATCAATTTAATGTCTATTATATTACATTTATAAAATTAATAATAAATGTAATGAACAAATGTAATATTTATTATTTAATCATTTAAATGTTAATATTAATTCATTCTTCTTTCAAACTTTGGAAAGGTTTACTTGCAGTACATTTTTGTTTTCTTTGTCCCTTGTTCATAGTGTGTGTCTACATCAGATTTATTTCCATGGCAATGGATATCCCACCTCAAACCTCAAATATCAAAGCAATTACAATCTGTTACATAGCCATTATAGCAATTATTGAAAATAGCGGAGCTGTCAAGGAGACCAGTATGCTGTCCACAGACGCTCTCCTGAGCCTGAGGTTAGATTTATGGTCTCAAAGAGGTGTCATTCATTCATTAAAATCATTTTTCCTCTTTTTATCCCCCCTCACGCACTTCAGTTTCATAGATCTCCTTCATTACTGAACTCCACCGCTCCACCTTACATTACCCCCATTTTCTTCACCCCCAGCACCACCATTACCTCTTTCCTGGTGTTCTCTCTCTCCCTCTCTCTCTGTGGGCTGCAGCATGTGTTTCCAATTTTGGCTGTAATGCACAGTTCGCCGCAATCTGACCTAATTAGCCCCCGTCATGTGTGTCCGCCCTCAACAGCACCCACCATGGCAGACAGGCTAGAGGTCAGAAGTCAGGGGTCATAGGTGGGAGCATGGATCGGATAAGGGAGCAGCGCCTTTGATTGATGTGTCAGGTCCCGCAGCATTAAGGGCATGTTCGTCAATGACCAGCTTAAAAGTGCGACTGCTGTAATTTCTTCAGTATTCGGGATGAGAGAGGGTTACTGAGGCCCGAAATTGGATTTCACAGTAAGACAAAAGGGTCAGGGGAGGTCAAGAACACAGGAGCGCCATTCTTAACAAAACACACAGACTAAAGTACATAATCTGCAGTCTCACACACCTTGAGATGATAGGTGCTAGGTATCGGATCCGTGGAATGCATTGCTACTGGGAAAAGTGTAGGGTTAGACCAACGGATTTAAGAGGGGAGACTGATTTTAGGAATGCCTTAATTATGGGAATGGAGAGCCTAACTCTCTGTTTAATCCTTAATGAGAAACAGCTTCATATGGAACGGAGGGAAGCAGAAAAAATGCTTGAACTTTAAAAGGAATGATAGTGCACAAGGAAAAGCTTGTCAGCTTTATAAAGCACGTAAAAGTGTGGCTCCACGCTGTGTGTTTTCTGTAAACCGATATGATTACATCTCATATGGAGCCCCTTTTTATAATCTCACCCTCAGCCTCGTTTTACAATCCTCATAACACCAATAGATGGAAAGCCATTAGAGAAATACATTCAACAAACAACTTGCATGAAATATTCCACCGTTGATTTGAGTATGGAAATGGGGCTAGCAGTCCTAATGGTTCTTGGTTGAGCACAGGTTGGGCTTGGTTGGGCTCTTATGCCGTCTTAAGGGCTTTATGTTTTACTCCTTGAGTTTATCTTCACAAGAAGTGCCCTTGAGAAGATAAGCATAGACTGTGATTGCCTTTGAGGCAGGCCTTGCATTGCTTAAAGCAGGGTTCTCCAACCTTTTTTACACTACGGACTGGTTACACTTGTGTGCACTTTGGGAGTATGCGAGAACAGCATGTGAGTTGTGAATTGAGTTCTCTTTAGTTTCTTATTCTTGTGGTTTAAAATCGCTTGAACGTGTAAATTGGCAAATTAATAACTGTGGGGTCTGGTCCGTACGTATTGCACGTCCTGATTTTGCTGAGTTAGATGTGTTCCTGGGTCAACATATTTTGTTGACCCTGGAACAACATTTTAATCCAAAAATTTAGTCTTGACCATATCTCTACACCTAAACCTAATCCCTAATATATGACAGATCAGAACAATCAAATCGTCAAATTGCTACTCCATAGCAATCACGTACAATGAAAATACAGAATAATAGGAACAATCATTACTGCGCAGTAAATAACAGAATGTCATATCCATACACATTTTTCCCAGAATGTTCTTGCGACCCGGTAGCAACTCTTCCACGGCCCAGTACTGGCTCGCACTCCGGTGGTTGGGGATCACTGATTTAAAGTAATAGTTCACCCAAAAAATTTAAATTCTGTCATCATCTACTCACCCTCATTTTGTTCCAAACCTATATGAGTTTCTTCTATGGAACAAAAAAAGAAGATATTTTGATTAGGGATTTTTTTTTTTTTTTTTTTGGTCGATACACTGAAAGTCAATGGGGTCCATGCAATGTGGTTTTTGAACCACATTCGAGTAAAAACACTCGAAACATTCTTCAAAGTAAAACCGAATTAATTCTAAGTATGCAATAATTTATGACAGTTTAAAAGGCCATAGAAACATGAAACCACACTGCAAGATTATTTTTCTGTTGTACTAGTTTTTCTTGAAATTAATATAGAATAAATTACAAGTACATGAACATAAAACATAGTTCTCTTGCTTCATTTATTTCAAAAACATTTTTAATAAGAAGAGAATTTGTGAGTTTTGCAACACTTCTAGGGGTTTGCATTTCTTTCTTTATTACAGAATATTTTCAAATATGAATTTTTCCAAAATATTTCACATTTTCACTGAACCATTGAATGTTGGCGCATTCAAAATTCATACAAACACCATCTGCTGTAGGTCAAATCAGGTAGGTCATTTTAAGTTCTTTTGAGAATCTTAACCAAGAACTGCAAAATTCAAACCGACATCTCTTTAAGGCAAGTTATTTCACTTGGAAGCCATTTTGGAAACACCCCCTAGCAGTGCAAGTGGCAAGTGAAGCTGATATCAAACTTTAATGAAGAGACATTGTTAGCTGATATTATGCTTTAATGACATATGTGACACTGGACCACAAAACCAGTCATAAAGGTCAATTTCTTTAAATATATTTGTCTATCAATTGAATATAATATTATAATATAAAATATATTATAATATCATCTGAAAGCTGAATAAATAAGCTTTCCATTGATGTATGGTTTGTTAGGACAATATTTGGCTGAAATGCAACTATTTGAAAATCTGGAATCTGAGGGTGCAAAAAAAAATCTAAATACTGAGAAAAACGCATTTAAAGTTGTCCAAATGAAGTCCTTAGCAATGCATATTACTAATCAACAATTAAGTTTTGACACATTTATGGTAGGAAATTTACAAAATATCTTCATGGAACATGATCTTTACTTAATATCCTAATGTTTTCGGCATAAAAGAAAAATCAATATTTTTGACCCCTAGACTGTATTGTTGGCTATTGCTACAAATATACCTGTGCTACTTATGACTTGTTTTGTGGTCCAGGGTCACATTTTTCAAATTAGAAATAAAGTCAGATCACAATGATCCCTGTAGCTCAAACAGTAGAACACGGCACTAGTAATGCCACGATCATGGATTTGATTCCCAGGAAAGTGTGAATTGATAAAATCTATATTTTGTATGCAAAGTAATTGTGCATTCTAACGTTAAAGGGGTCATATGATGCAATTTCAAGTTTTCCTTTCTCTTTGGAGTGTTACAAGCTGTTTATGCATAGATAAGATCCCTGAAGTTGCAAAGACGAAAGTCTCAAAATCAAAGAGATATTCTTTATAAAAGTTAAGACTTGACCATGCCCACCTAAAATGGCTCGTTCAAACACACCCCCACATGTCTACGTCACGGTATGGGAAGATTTGCAAACCATCGCCCAAATGTATACACAATAAAAGAAGGCGGAAATATTATTCTCGCTGTAGTATTGGTGCTGCCGCTGGCGCCATGTCCTGGAGATGCTGTGTTTCGTTGTGAAAGCGAAAGTACTTTGTTTGGGCTTCCAAAAGAGGACACAACTAGAAATCAGTGGTTAAGTTGTATTTACAACACTGTTCCAGAACAGTTCAACCCAAATATTCGAGTGTGTGCAGCACATTTTACGAAGGACTATTTCCTGAACCTGGAAGAGTAGCCTACAATGCTGGCTTGCACAAAGGCTGTTTCTATAAAGTGGGGCAATTCAAACTTTGCAAGGACAGTCTGGTGCTTCTGACTCACAGCCTGTAAGTACGTTTTCATATTAAAAGAATATGCCACTGACGATTCAAACGTGAGTTTTGAGCAGTGTAGAGAAGTGTTTGTTGTTTGTTGTTTCTCCGATCACAAATGCAGACATGGCAATGTTTATGCAGCATGATGCAACGCGGCGCGTAAAAAGACAGTATAAGTCATTATAATCAGTAATTATGTCCCCACTGGATGCAACAAATGCCTAGTTTATAATGGGTTTTATTGTTTTTGTGTTGTCGCGCCGGGACACGGCATCACAATACGGTGAGGGGCGTAACATTTTCGTCTCACGCTTGAGGTATTTGGCCAATCACAACGCACTGGATAGCTGGCCAATCAGAGCAGGCCTTGCTTCTCAGAACGATGAGCTTTGTAAAAATTTACACGTTTCAGAAAGGCGGGGCATAGAGGAGCAACAATAATGTACAGTATGTGGAAAATAATGTGTTTTATGAACCTTAAACCGCATAAACACATTGCATTACACCAAATACACAAAATAATGTTCTTTTTAGCAACCTCATATGACCACTTTAAATTAACAAAAACTTTTTTGTTTACATTTACACATTTGACAAACACTTATCTAGTTCTATCATGACAACTCTCTGAAGATTTTAGCATGGTAACGGATATGACAGTGTTAATGTATTTGTAGAATTAGCGGAATAGATCTACTATGCTGCTGAATTGCTGCTGCTGTTGGTTATTGTTGTTGTAGAGCATTGCTGCTGCTGCTGCTGCAAAGTAAGTACAGGAACTTATGCTACCAATTCATATGCCGATACAGTGCTGTGAGTACTGTGAGACATACTGTTGCTGCACAAATAACATTTATAATAACCCGTAGCAGATCTATACAGGTGGAGCTGGGGAAGGTGGAGGGTTTCAGAGGAACTCTGAAAGCATGCTGCAAACAGCTCTAGTGAAAGCAGTAAGCTCATTGGCTGCAAATGCAACTTGAACCAATCAGCTTGTGCCAAGTCATTTAACGCTGTGAATAGCATCAATTTGCTTTAATGACCCATCAGCCTGCACCATCTAACGTTTCATGACAGAACTTGTCATTTCATCTTACATTGCATACAATTTCTCGTTTCATGCATTCCCTGGGGATTAAAACAATGATCTTGGTGGTGTTAGTATCATACGCTATTGTTTGTGAGATGATAGCTGAAGGTTTGACTGTAGTCATATTGAACACATTATTTATCCCATGCATTTATATACATGAATGGACCGTCTCTGTCAATGTGTGCGGTCATTGAGGTTTGCATAAAAGAGGTGATTGAATGACAGTGCTGTTTGATAATTACACAGATGATAGTTATTTAGCCAGAGTAGCATTGACATGTTTTACAAGACCAAACTAATTATGCTTTGTCTGTTCCTTAAATTAAATTGGCTTATGCCACCAAGTAATCAGCCACATCTTGTTTTCCTAATAAAAGCATTGATGAAAAGCACGACAGTTTGTCGAAACGGAATGAAGGGGAACAGGGTTTTGATGTAAGTTCCCATAATTAAACTGCATCTGGAGATGGGGAGAAGAAAGTGATTTTAAATGTCAAACACCATGGAATAAGAACAGTTGTGTGGCGATGTTTTTACCAAGCCCCCTTTTAGATGCACTCCTGTGGTCACAGAATCTGTTCCATATTATTGTGTCAGTCTAATTATTGTGGAAAAAATGGAACAAAAAGCTGTATATAGTTACAAAGCGTTCCATTTGCAAAAGTTGTTGGTTGGTTTAGAATTTGCATGAATTTAGCAGATTAAATGGTGATATTCTGTTTCTCTAAAGTTTCTTTGATGGACAACAATTGGCTCATGTTGCACAGGAAGTATAAGACATGTTTTATCTCATTGTACCTGCAGAGTCTTAATAGCATTCACACCATTGTCTTTCTCCTGTGCAATACAAACCATTCATAACAGCTCCTGGGACTCCTTTAGAAGTTGTATCATATACTGCAACTTTTAAAGATATGTGACTCCTTTTTCTCAGCAGAGGCAGGATGAACCGTATTTCACTGGGGAAGTTGTTGCGGTTTCCATTGTGATGAATGTTGTTTCAAATCTTCAAGATGGGAATTTCTGTCTAAATGGTCACAAAGAGTCACCAAAATCACTTGTGCCATCAGAAAAATAACTGTTTTGCTGCAAAGATGTCAAATTAGAGACTGTTTATAAATCATCAGTGGTCACAAGTAGCCAAAACAGTGTTTTTGAATTGTAACCTTGCCATGCAACAAAAAAAAAAGCAAAACAGACAGACATTCCAGTGAGCATGATCAATATTGTGTGCTTCGAAATGTGTGTGTGCCTTTAAACATTTAAATTCTGACTGATGCGGTAGACATCCCTCTTCCCTGATGTATGCTGAAGGAGAAATGTAACACATTGTAAATTTTACTCGCTATACAACACCCTGTTGGGTACTGTTTCAGCGGCAGACTTTGTGTTTGAACCACTGTGGCAATTAGCAGGAGATAGACTTACAGCCCATCCGCTGCACAATAGACAGCTGGAGAGAGAGGGGAATGGACAGGGTCTATAGCTCTCCTCTGCCCCTCCATCTGTCAGTCCTGTGGGACAGGGTGTGTGATAGTGACTGGAATGCGTATATGTACGTTTTTGTTGTATATTTGTGTGTGGACAGAGATTTTCCTGTCATTTCTTTTTTCTTTTTTTGGTCATTGCACAACTTTGTGTGTGTGTGTGTGTGTGTGTGTGTGTGTGTGTGTGTGTGTGTG
>JAFVLL020044646.1:39914-60506 GCA_021397915.2 Tor tambroides | reverse complement strand
TGGAGAAGATAAAACACAGAGGGTAGGACACTCTCCCATCATCGTGCTGGTACTTATAGCTGTAGACTACAAATGTGTCACAGGTTAAGGAATCCAATGATTGTTTAATGTTGAATAAACACATTTTATGAGTTTAACTCACAGTACAGCACACAGTGAGTTTTGTTTTAGTAAAGGATATCTGGGCTGTCTTTCTGGTAGCTCGTTCTTCAGGTCTTCAGGGGAAATATCCTACAACGACAAATCAAACCCTGGTTTACACCACTAATCTGTCCCACTAGAAAACTGTGTGTTGCACATTCATGCAATAACAGTGGTCTTGTGTATGTGAATTTACCTCGTGTTCCTCCTCCAGAATCACCAGCTGTTTGTCTTTATCAATCTTCACTGTAACCAGAGGATAAAAACAGCAATATCAGCAATCAGTCCTTACGTTATAAGAGAAAGTGTAAGCATATATGGAACAGCTTGAGTGTGTAAGAGTTTAATTTCCATTTGACTCACTGATGATGGCGGCATTATTAGTCTCCTTCCTGAAGCGGAAATCCCGCAACTTTTTCACCAGGTCTTCGTCCACCTCACACACAACTAAAGACTCACTCTGCACACACACATTATTGTTATTACTATTTTCCACATGTCAGTCCACTTAGTTAATTGCATTCAAACTTTGGAACGGTAGCAGTGTATACATAATTCATAAACCCACATAACCTGACAAACTCCCAATTAATCTCTTTGATTATGAGTCATACAGGTTAGGGATGCACACAGGGTTCAGAGTTTGGCAAAGTATTGGTTCTCAACTGGGGGCCGGGGTTCACTAGGGGCCTTTGCAAAGTTTTGGGATGCCCAATAAGTCTTATAATTACATAAATATAGTTATATTAATATAATTTTAATTAAAATACTAAAAAACACAAAAATAAAAATGTACAATGTTAAACTGGCATATTTTTGAGAACTACCAGAGGTACATATCAGCTTCTCTAGGAGAGCCTTCAAATACTGACCTGGACAAAGGGAATGCAGTGAGCGTGGAAACTATTGACTATTTCTTCTGAGTAATTCTGTTAACAAACTTTAATCCACAACAGCTTAGATGCAGTAACTCGAAACAATAAAACCACCTGTCTACTATGGCACACAACATCACAAGGAAAAGGAGTTCACAAAAGTCATGCACCATGACAACCAGGGTAGATCATCACACTGATGTCATCAGGAGAACAATCACGTTCTTAGCTGTCGATGTGGCGGACGAAGTGGGCAAACGTATTTTGACGTGCAGTCCTGGTGGAATGCAAAGAATCCGCGTTTATTTCATTACATTGTTTGTCATTTCTGCTCTGAATTAATTACATTGCTTGATCGTGGTTTGACGTGCCATTCAAAGCAAAGGAGCCACACCGTCTCTTTGTCGCTTAGCAGATTTCCCAAATTTCCTTGAAATACTGAAGTGTGAGCACGTCTGCAACAGGAAATGAGAATTCCCCCGGAGCTGCCGGAATTCCATCATATCGCAATTATGTAAGGCAATCCTATCTCGTGAAAATTCAAACCAGAGTTCTGGGCTCCATTTAACGCAAAACGTGCCTTTATTTTGTTCAACTTTATGAAGTCGGTGTAATGCAAGAGAGGGTTTGACATGCAGCTCATCACAAAGCACTGGGTGGAACTGCAACAGGGCTCAGAAAAAAAACAACCCCCCTCTAACATACACATATCACAGACCGTAGAGGCGTACGGCGTTATTTGTAAATGCCTCCGTATTATTATACATCCAACAAGAGAGGGCGGCCACACAAATGTTTTTATTAATCCAAGGCAGTATTTGTACTCACCATTTTCACAGACGGCACGAGCTCAGCAGTGCAGGAGTTCTACCGTGCCGCGTCTCGTGACGCTCGTTCGGCCAATCAGAGCGCTGAAACGCGCCAGGATTTGCATAAACGGCTGTACTAGGATCAGTTCATTTGACCCATAGAAGGACGATATCTGTCTGATCCCAGAACAGCAGCATTTAGGCATGAACTGGTGCTCATGGAAAGAACAATCGGATGCACGGTTCTCTCTCCACCCTACGGGAAAATTCGGGGATTTAGATAGACTGCCAGCTATTCATTCAAATAAATAAATGAAAATATGAAATGCACGCAAATGTGCTCCAAGTTAATGCTTTAAAATACAGTCATGCTTAATTTATGTAGAGTAGTGTAAAAGTAATATTCAATGTTCAAGAGACTGTGGCGTTTAAAATAATAATTAAAAAAAAAATACACAACGTATTTCACTAAAAATCACATTCAGGAATAGAGAACATGTTGTAGTCCCACCACTCATTTTTAAGCATTAGTCTTTTTTATTTGTATATGATATGTGCATTAAAAATATCATAATATGTTTTTGCTTAATTTATAGAAAATATAAATGAATCAGTAACTACAAACAAACATTTAGTCCGAAACAATAAACATTTTGTCGACCTTCACCATTTGTTGGAAAAACTTCAGCTTTTCAAGGCTCTATTCGTGGAAAGTGGCAGTTAGAAAACTGGAAAAGTTTCTAAATCAGTTGTGAGGCTGTGATTCATTTTATTATGGTTGTTTTATTTTAAGCCTCCCAGGGTTGAAAACGCCCCCTTCGTCACAGTAACCCTTGCGCATGCGCAGATGAGCCGGCCCATCCCTCAGAGGACACGCCCACCAGGGCGCATGCGCGTGCATAGCGCTCATATCTGATCTATAAACGCAGTAGATTGTTCTGTCCCTTTAACTACAGTAGTTAATGTGTCATCCATATTATTTAGCGCTCACAATGTTTTTAAACACGCCGTTGAAAACCTCAATGTTCCAGTTATCACCTCACTTCCTGTATAGAGTTTAGTAATTCTGACTTTCGGATCTTTTCGGGCGACGGGACCTAGTGCTGCTCTGAACCCCGAATCCTCGGACCGCAGGCCCTGATCCAGTCGAGGTGCTGATGCCCACAAAACTGCTTACATTTCACCTAAATGCGCATGTATAGCCCCTACACAGATTAAACTATGTGTAGTTGGAATGCCTGATTTGATCTTACGTTTTAAAGTGTAACTTGTTTTTGATACTGTGACGTTACGCTCTGTTAATAGCGTCTGTATAACTAGGTATGTGCATGTACTAGATTTATGACAGAGTATGATTTGTATACAATTGCATGTCGTTAAGTGTCCATGTTTGTGTCTCTTTTAGGCCATGGCAGACTTTTCGGTAAGTGTTTTAACTGTTTTATAAATAATCCTATTCAATAGTTCACTTTTATTAGTTTGGGCTGTGTTTTCTCCTGTGTTAGTAAAGTAAGAAACTTCGTTATTTTATCCATGTTACCAGCAGTAGAAATTACTGTATACTAATAGATCCAGTTATTTACATTTCTCAACATTTCTCAAAGTATCTTAATTGATGAAATATCTTTATTCAGCACATATGTTAAATAATTCAGTGAAAAATAGAATAGATATACCAGAATATGCAGCATAGACCAGCATGAGATCACTAGTAAAAAAAAGTTTCTGTTGTGCATTCTTTTATAATTTAATTATAGATTTTTTTTAAATTAAAATGCATAAATAGAAATGTTGTATTAAAATAATTTATTATAATAAAATATTGGCATAGGAAAAATATAACTGAAAATGAAACGCATTTAATGGATTTGGTTTGTTGCTTTAATGACAGCAGCACTTGCAGCACTTGCCGCATGAGCTCCACAAACCTGATTTTTGAGAATGATGCAAAGGAGCACTTTGTGCTTCAGTGGAAGCAAAAATGTCTAACCTTTTGCTAAAAGGAATTCAGACATCACAATTTTGCTTATTTATTTAGCTAGTAGTACCTAGAAATATTGCAGAATATTTTTAAAAAATGGCTAAAATTTTCTGTTTTTTTACAGGTTTCATTTTGTTTTTTTAATCTTATATTTTCTATCTGGTCTCAGACTTTTGGACCCCACTGTTTGCCCTAGTCCGTCTTTGGCTTTGCGATGATAATAACAGACCAACAATCTCTTTGATAACTCTCAGCGTAACTTTTATTTGCTGTGATTTTTTCTGCATTGTCTTTCTGTAGCTTGCTGACGCAATCCCAGATGATGTTTCTAGTGAAGCATCGAAAACTAAGCACACCAATCCATCAGCTCCTGGAAATGGGGCTCCGCCCCCCACTAATCCTGGCTGGCCTGGTGCGGCCCCTGGTGGCCCTCATTTCCCACCTTCAGGAGGCCCTGCCCAACCAACAGCACCTGGCTTCCCTCAGACTGGGCCCTCTGCCCCAGGTCCATTTCCACCCGGCCCAGGAGCCCCGGGCCAGTTTCCCGGAGCCCCTGCTGCCCCAGCTGGATACCCTCCAGGACCGGGCGTACCTGGACAGTTCCCCTCCAACCCTGGAGCTCCAGGACAGTTCCCCTCGATGCCAGGTCAGTTCCCACCAGGTGGGGCACCTATGCCATACCCCGTTCCTGGACAGTTCCCCTCCCCACCTGGGGCTCCACAGGGCCCATATCCAAACGTGCCTTACCCACCGGGTCCATCTGGGCCTGGCATGTATGGCCCAGGAGGCCCTGGTGCCTTTCCACCAGATGGAGGCCCAGGATATGGAGGAGGAATGTTTCCCCCAGTACCACCAGGATCCTGGGGTCCACCCGGAGGGGGCTTCCCTCCTCAACCTGGCCCGCCAGGAGGCTATGGTCCAGGGCCCGTGGGACCATACGGAGGGCCTGCAGCTCCAGGTGGAATGCTGGTGAGCAATTATGACTATTTGAATGGGTCTATAAAGAGATTTTGCATGTGTGAGACTACATCTCAGTGTATGTGATGAGTTAGTTTGGTGATGGCTCTGCTTTAATCTGCTGGAGTGTTGGTGACACAAACATTGCATTCAGGGTTGTAGGTTTGGCTCTTGAGGTCTAAGATGCTCCTGCTCTGGTCTCATTCTGCTGGATCACATTAAATCTGCAGATCTTAAATGCAAGCACATCTTATGTAGATCTCAAAAGCTCCTCTTCTTGTTTTTCAGCCACCACATAGACCACCATATTTTTGAGCACAATGAACAGCTCAGCCAATCACAGATGGAGGACGGCACCACAGCCATCACAAAGACCCCAGTTAACATCCAGTCAGAGCTCAGTGTTCTGGACACTGAGCACATAGCTCATGCTGATATATTCGAATATCACCTTTGCAAACAAATGCACATATTTAAAGTAGCTGAGCTACTTAATTTCTGCACAGTACATTCGTGATTATTATTATTATTATACTTTTAAAAGTTCATTGTTTTTAATGATGTTAAAGAGGAAAAATAAGTAATGCACTTTGTGTTTATACAACAAACCAATGAAATTCATATTGTTGTAATTAAAGGTTTTTTATGGGCTCAGTTTATTGTTTGTCATCATCAGCTTTTTTCTGAAATTGTAGGTAATGCTGAGAGGTTGGTGTTGTTGTTCACATACAGTGACATACTGTATGGTCTTCATTAATCTTTGGGGCAGAGAGGAGTATAAGGACTGAAACCTGTGATGATAAATTTCAGAAATCCAATACATTTTATTTTGCATTCCATGATCATAAACTTTTTAATAATTACACTACTTTTTAAAAGTTTGGGGTTGGTAAGATTTAATGTTTTTGAAAAAAGTCTCTTATGCTCACCAAGGCTGCATTTATTTGGTCAAAAATACAGTAAAACAGTATATTGTGAAATATTACAATTTAAAATCACTGTTTCTGTTTTAATATATTTTATAGTGTAATTTATTCCTGTGATGGCAAAACAAAATCTTCATTGTCACATGATGCTTCAGAAATCATAAATATGTCGATTTGCTGCTCAAAAGATATTTCTTATTATTATCAATATTGGAAGCAGGAAGTTGTCCTGCGTACTATTTTTGTGAAAAACATAATACATTTTTTGCATTCTTTAATGAATAAAAAGTTCAAAAGAACAGCATTTTTTAAATGAAAATCTCCTGTAACATCAAAAATGTATTTGCTGTTACATATACAGAGGCATCTTGAATTTGAACATTTTCTAGGTTATTTTAACAAATTTGCGCAGGTTTGTTCATAAACAGTGCATGTTTGTGTGTGTTTGATCATACCAGACTTTTCTCACTGTGGGGAATCATGAGTCAGTGGGTGGGGTTTGGAATCAGGGATCGGCAGTTTACGAGATTTGTCACAGTGTTGCCATAGCAAAGTTGTTTATAAACTAGGCAATGTCATCAGTTTGAGTTCTTTCTTTTGCGGTTTGTCATGTGATCTGTGACGTGGCATAGCTAGAAAAAGAGAAAGAGAAAGGGCATGTGTGTTTGGGTATTCGCTCTTTAGTATACATTGGCTTTCATAGTGATTAGTAACTAGCTTCTCTCAGAGTATTTCCAGTTCAAGCTGGAAAATATTCCTTTGAATTCAACAGTCCTGTTTAATGTCAGGGAGGGATTCATGTTATTTTGCACACTATGGAAAAGCCAGAGATGGAATTCTATGATGGGGAATGGAAGAAACTCAGAGACATCATGGGGAAATTTATTAACAGATGATGAAGCCTGTCAAGTCTCTACACTGCGTGTGTAAATCATAAAGCTCTCAGGGTAATAGGGCTGATCCAACATTGAGATGATAATAATGCATGTATTTATGCTTTATACTTTATAATAATTTTAAAAGTTTGGGGTCAGTAAAAATTCATCTTTATTTATGAAAGATCTACTAAACTGATCAAATGTGACAGTAAAAACATTTATAATATTGCAAAAGATTTCTATTTCAAATAAATGCTGTTTATATAAAAAATCACAGGATCACAAAAATGTATCATAGTTTCAACAGAAATATTAAGCAGTACACCCGTTTTCACCAGTGATGATGATAAGAAATGTTTTTTTTGTGCACCAAATCAGCCTATCAGAATGATTTCGAATGGATCATGTGACACTGAAGACTGGAGTAATGATGCTGAAAATGTAGCTTTGCCATCACAGGAATAAATGACATTTTAAAATATATTAAATTGAAAACCAGTTTTAAATTATAATAATTCTTTACAGTATTACAGTTTTTACTATATTTTTGATCAAATAAATCCTGTCGTCTTTGAGCATTATGTTTTTAATGTTCAGAAACATCTCAATAACCCCAAACTTTTGAATGGTAGTGTATTTGTAAAAGATCATAATTCTCTCAAATTTTGGGATATAGAATTTATTTTAGGATAGTTTATCAGGTGTAGCTGCTTGCAGAGAAGATTTTTTCTTTGCAGTTAGGGGTGCACAATATATCTATACCATATTGATTATTGGTGGATATTTGATTTTTTTTATTTTTAATAGTATAAGTTAATTCTATTAAACATGACTGATATTTATAAAGTTATTGGTATCGTGACAGAATGTTAATATTTTGCATCCCTATGCAATACCACAATATACAATAACTGTTAAAAGTGGACTCAAATAACTTGCGTGTATGTGTGTGTTTTAGCCATTGCCGTATGATCTTCCGCTGCATGCAGGGATAATGCCCTGCCTCCTGATTACTATAGTGGGTGAGCCAGTACCAGGAGGAAACAGGTAATAAAAAAACAAACCAACAAAATACGGCATTATTTCTGCATGACCAAAGCAAACTCTCGCTTCTCTTTTCTCAGGTTCCATGTAGATTTTGTGAGGGGGCATGACGTGATTTTCCATTTCAACCCTCGTTTCCATGAGAACACCATCGTACGGAACACACAGCTTGGGGGCTGCTGGGGTCCGGAGGAGAGGGAGGGAGGATTTCCCTTTGTGCAGGGCAGGCAGTTTGAGGTACAGCTTTCTGATTTACCCTTAGAGAAGGAACTTAAAGAATAGTTCACCCAAAAATGAAAATTCTGTCATCATTTACTCAACCTTAAGTTGTTGCAAACCTTTATGAATTTCTTTCTTCTGTTTAACACAAAAGAAGATATTTTGAAGAATACAGGTAACCAAACAGTTTCTGCCCCCTATTGACTTCTATAGTATTTTTTTTTCTTTCTATAGAATGAAATAGAATAGTTTACCCAAAAATTTAAATTTGCCATGCATTTACTCAGCCTCAGGCCATCCAAGATGTAGGTAAGTTTGTTTGTTTGTTTTATTGGAACAGATTTGATGAAATTTGGGATTACATCACTTGCTCACCGGTGGATCCTCTGCAGTGAATGGGTGCCATCAAAATGAGAGTCCAAACTGCTTATAAAAACATCACAATAATTCGGTCCATCAGTTAATGTCTGTGAGGTAAAAGGCTCCTTGTTTGTAATAAACAAATCCATCATTAAGACATTAACATTTTAACTTCAAACTGTTGCTTCTGGCAAAAATACATGTCCTCTATCCATAACATTGCTTTCTCCAGTGTCATTTCTTATGAATCAGAGGAGAAATATACACACATCAACCAAGAAGGAAGCATTATTATAAATTATGCACTTGCATTTTGCCCAGAAGCGACGGTTTAAAGTTAAAACTTCTTAATGATGGATATGTTTCTTACAACCACACAGCTTTTCACTTTACCTGATGTTAATTGATTAAATGAAGTTGTGTGGATTGCTTGTGATTTATTGTGATGTTTTTAATTACCTATTTGGAATGATGGCACCCATTTACTGCAGAGGATGAGCAAGTGATGTAAAATGCCAAATTTCTCTAAATCTGTTCCTGTGAAGAAGCAAACTTATCTACATCTTGGATGGCCTGAGTAAATTTTCAACAAATTTTCTTTATTGGGTGAACTGTTCCTTTAAACCATACTGGATTTCAGTTGAGTTTTCATAATGTGTTTGTGTGTGCAGCTGAAGATCCTGGTGGAGACAGACGGGTTTAAGGTGGCCGTGGACGGCGTTCATCTGCTGGAGTTTGAGCACAGAACAGGCGGGATGGAGGATGTCACTCGCCTGCACATAGAGGGAGACCTCGTTCTGTTCAGCGCAGCCCCCAGCATGATCTGAAAACCAGGGGCGTAGGAGCGATTTGACAATGTTGAGGTGACACATTAAGTCATTGGTTCTTGAAAAGTATAGATTATCTACAAAAAGGTGGGATGAACAGAAATTTCTAAAAGCTATAATGATATATCTGTTATCTGCCTCTCCATTGCAGCTTAGTCAGACTCAAACACATGATCTAAACAAATGAAACACAGATGTAAAGAAAGCTTGGGCCCCTCTGAGATGCCGCCAGGACACTGATAACGCTGATATGTCTAAAGCACCGTAACCTTCTGTTTTTCCTCATTCTGTCAGAATGCATTATGCTAGTTAAACTTTCGCATGTATATGACAAATTTTGTAAAAACAAAACGTGTACTGTTCCAAACACACCTATAGTATGACCTTCAGTATTAGGATGGTACAGTACCAAGGCCTATGAGGGGTCATAAACTCTAATTCAGGAAACTGCAGACCAGAGCTGTGACACTGTGCTGAATTACATCAGATCTAAATGGCTGAATATTATTTTATTTGGTATGGATTTTGGAAAATGTTCATTATTTTGAATAAAACCATATTAATGAAATCATTGTGATAATGGAGATAAGCAAATAATTATGTTCGAATAAATGCTGTATTACCCCGACTGAAATGTGCTGGTCATATTATATTCTGCATTTTGACCTGAGATAAGAGAAAGTAATTTAACATAAAAATTACAGTTGTAAAGACAAGTTTTACTGTGCACTATAAGTATGCACTTATGCCATGTCATAAAACTGTGCCTTGTCACATACTATTTGTATCTGTGTGTAAGAATTAGTTTCTGAATTTATGTTACTATTTGTTACCAACACTTCACATTTGGGTTCATACACTATATTGCCAAAAGTATTGGGTCGCTCCCTTCTAATGAACAGGTTTGACTACTTTAGTAATTTCCATGAGTACAAATCTTAATGTTAAAGCATATAATGATATTCTAGGAAATTGTGTGCTTCTAATATTATAGCAACAGTTTGGATAGACCTTTCATTCTAATGACATGCTGCCTCTGTGTATAAGGCAAGGTTCAAAAAGAAAATGATTGATTCAGTCAGTGTGGAAGAACTTGACTGGTCTGCAGAAAACCAAGTCCTAATCCCAGTTTAACACCTCTGGTGTGACTGTAAATGCAGACCTTGAGCCAAAAACTCATCACCAAACACCAATGACTTGTACATACACTATATAGACAAAAGTATTGGGACACCCCCTTCTTTAGAACAGAAAAATGCACTTCCAAATCTGTGGCAACAACGATGAGTTTTTGGCTCAAGGTCTGCATTTACAGTCACACCAGAGGTGTTAAACTGGGATTAGGACTTGGTTTTATATATATATATGTGATGTATTGTCAAGTATGGTAACCCATACTCAAAATTTGTCCTCTGCATTTAACCCATCCAAGTGCATGCACACAGTAGTGAACATACACCCAGAGCAGCGCCCAGGGAGCAATTTGGGGTTGCTCAGTCATGGTATCGAAGGTGGTGAGAGTGCTGTTCATTCACAATCCCCACCTTCAATTCCTGCTGGTGCAGGAATCGAACCAGTGACCTTCTGGTTACAAGCCCAACTCTCTAACCATTAGGCCACGACTTGCCCACTGCAGACCAGTCAAGTTCTTCCACACTGACTGAATCAATCATTTTCTTTTTGAACCTTGCCTTATACACAGAGGCACTGTCATGTTAGAATAGAAAAGGGTCCTGTCCAAACTTTTGCTATAAAATTAGAAGCACACAATTCCCTATAATATCATTGTATGCTTAAACATTTATACTCATGGAAATTACCAAAGTAGTCAAACCTGTTCATTAGAAGGGGGCGACCCAATACTTTTGGCAATATAGTGTATGTTTAAAAAGGCAGTCTTCATCTTACATTTGCTTTTGTACAACTGAAAATTTGAAGGTGAACCATCACAATGTTATGCAAAGAGCTGTCAAGAAAGCATGCATGGATGCATAGGCCTACTATTTAGGATAAAAAGTGTAATTGGGACACAGAATGTATATTACAACTTTATGGTTTATTTAAAACCACATAAATAATATTTGCGATCGTTGAGTGGTATGGTCACTTTTATTAAGAGTTGGTGTCAATCTGACAACAATGCTCAGTGTTTTTAATTGTTAAAATATAAAAAGCACTGATATTAACACTAGTATTACGTAGAACATAATATGAGACCAACTATGGGGACCATGATGCTCTTCTCTATTTCTGACAGATCACTCCTAGCATGAAATAAAATATGAATAAAATATGATAACATATAAAAATATAGTAAGCAGAATATGAACACAATTTTTAGACGCAGTATATTGATAGAGCGGTATGATTTTTGATCGTCAGTGTGCTAGCGTCTGATTCGTGAACGATTCGTTCTTTTAAATTGAATCTTTTTAATGATTTGACTGAACCGATTCACAAAAAAATGTCTAAACTAAAGATTCGTTCATAACAATAGCCAAACAACACAGATTTTATAAATAAAACGTTCTGGAAATACAAGTGTTTTTTTAGCCAAGCGATGTAAACTAATTTTAGTGCTGATTATGTTACTTAAAATTACAATAAAATTGCAATAAATATCCTTATTCATAATTCTAATTAAGAAAAAACGCAATTTGGCATCGATGCGTGCCAACATATGACTGTTAATGCCTTACTGGAATGCCAGGGAACACGTTATGATGTAATTACTGAATCTATTTTGTAACCGGCGTTTGCAAAAACTCGGAAATGAGTCGATCTTCCCCTCACCGCAGTGCGCTGTGAAAGTGTTCCGGTGGTGTCCGTTAGGGGGCAGTGGTGGGTACGCACGTATCCCGGCAGCATTAGAAGAAGCAGGCGGAGTTCCGCACGCTTTAGGAGGGTTTTTAGCTGTTCGGGAATAAAAAGTGAAACTTTTCCGACATCATGAACGGATCCGCACACAACGCACCAAGCGTTGAAGAAATTACGCTGAAAAGAGGTCCGGCTGGTAAGTTTGGCTCTCTTCGACTTCTCCTGCACTGTTGGAGCTGTTGAAACAGAGTTCAGTCCCGCGGTTCGGTGCTGCTGGTTCGGCCCGCTCCCGCAACGAAATGCTGACATAACTGGCCCCGTGAACCCGAATAGATAATCCGGACCCAAATGTGTTCTGCGGACGATCAAATCGGGTTTATTCAGAGGCGTGTTTGTTGTTGTGAAAGCGAAAGTTCAGTTGAGATCAGAAGAAGCACAATGCGCCATCAGCATTATGGACCGATATTTACAAACAGACACATTTCTGACAGATTCAGACACACTATATTTGGCTATTATTGAAGTTTTCGGGATTAGTGGGTCTGGTTCCGGTCCATTAGTTCAGTTTCTGAGAGCTGGCAGTTTCAGTTGCTTGTTGACTTTGATTAAACTGTTATATAATGCGTTGGTGTGTGACCTCTGCGAGGTCATGCACTGGACTTCTTTGATAGCCCTGGACTTTGACTTGTGATTAAATAGTATGACTGTAAAACAATAGCAGAGACATAATACGTCATCAACGCTTTGTGGGTCAAATTAGTCTGTTTAAATAATACCAGAACCGCCCCTATAGACAATCAAATTGTAAGTCCTATTTTTATTCCCACATAAATTAAATGATATTTAGACCCCTGTACTGATGTGACAGACATCAGGTCCTTCTTTATCTACTGCATCATTTCAGTCAATTTTTGATTACTAATTAAAGGAATAGTTCACACAAAAATGAAAATTTGCTGAAAATGTACTCACCCTCAAGGCATCCAGGATATTTAGATGAGTTTGTTTCTTCATCAGAACAGATTTGTAGAAATGTAGCATTGCATCACTTTCTCACCAATGGATTATTTGCAGTGAATGGGTGCCGTCAGAATGAGAGTCCAAACAGCTGATAAAAACATCACAGAAAGCCACAACTCCAGTCCACAATTAATGTCTTTCAAAAAGCAGTGTGTTTGTCATAAACAATTGCATAATTAAGGCATTTTAACTTAAAATCTTAGCTTCTGGCCAGAATTTTCTCTCCCTGATTCAGACGAGATGACTTAACATTTCTTACATTATACAATAATTAAATTATGTTATTAGTCATAATCATAGCGTTTATGGTAGATATGAAATGTTTTGTACTACAAGGATTGCATTTGACAGTGATATTTTCCATATGTCTCATTTCTGTGTGTGTTTAAAAAAAGGAATGAGATCCCTCTATCTTAAGAAGTGACGTCTGGCTGGGATGATATCTGTTTCTTTCCCCTTCCCTATTTCTTCTTCAGAAATCACATTAAGGCCTTCTGAACGTATTTCAGGCTCAGTTTAATCATGTAAGTAGTTCAAACACGTGCTGTGTGTAACATCCTCTCTGTCTCTGTCAGGTCTGGGGTTTAACATAGTGGGTGGAGTGGACCAGCAGTATATTATGAATGACAGTGGAATCTATGTAGCAAAAATCAAAGAAAATGGAGCGGCTGCATTGGATGGACGTCTGCAGGAGGGAGACAAAATTCTTGCGGTAAAACCACTGTAATTTATTGCACATAGTTAACAGATCATACTTTACTAATACTTAATGCTTGACTATCTCTATACTTAACTGTGAATCAATACTGCCACTTCACTGTACAACAGCACAACTGTACATGAGTGATTTATTGTAAATCAATTCTCACTGTAATCCTGTGGATGACCCTATTCACCTTAAATGCAGATCCTCAGAATAGTGATACTACAGAATTGCACTTTTTTTGTGTGGCTGTTACCAGAACAAAAGTTGATAATTTTTTTTCTTTTCTCTTTATTTATTTATTTATATATATATATATATATATATTTATAAGAAAAAACATAGGGAAAAAATATTATTTTTATATAAGTAATACGATGGCAATATTGTAAAATGTTACTACAATGTGAATGAACAAATGAACTGTTTTCTATTTTAAAATGCAGTTTATTCCTGAGGTGGCAAAGTTGAATTTTCAGCAGCTATTATCAAGAAATATTACTTCAGAAAGCATTCTAATTTGCTGCTGATACATTTTTTTTTCAGGATTCTTTGATGAATAGTAACATTATTTACTGTCGCTTTTCATCAATTTAATGAATCCTTGCTGACTAAAACTTACCAACCCCAAACTTTTGAGCGGTAGTGTACAAAATATTTCAAAATGTTCAGGAAAATCATTTTAAATTTTTATATTTATATAATGTATATTTGATTGTTTTTGTGTAGATAAATGGCCAGAAGTTGGACAATCTGGCTCACAGTGCAGCAGTGGAGCTGTTTCGGTCAGCAGGGGAAGATGTGTATCTTCGCGTACAGCAGCGAGTAAGTACTTCAGGCTATGTTGATAATGTCTCTGAGAATTGTCAGTAAATTAATCAGCTTCACTGACATGTGTTTATGTCTACAGCCTATCATGCAGAACGGCCCCACCAGCTCTCGTGCCGATGGAGAATCTTCATCTGCTTTCGGCACATGGACAATGTACACTGTAGCCGCCCTGGCAGTAATAACAGCAGTAGGTTTCTTTGCTTACAAACGCCTTCAGCTGCACCCCCGGGGGTCCCGGGGCCCGTTTTAACCCATCACATGATTACATGACATTTTACAGACTCAATCTTTTTTTTTTTTTTTTTTTTTTTGAACTGTTTCTGCTGAGGGCCCAAACATTAACAGGGAGTGAAAATGGAAACCAGTTAATGTTAGCAGAACTTGCAGATTTTCTTTAATTGTTTATTCCATGTTATGACCACACACTTGTAGCTGTAACACGTTTTCACAATTCATTTGGTGATAATCATTGGCGCTTCACCAGAATACCCAGCATGCCTGATGACATTGCATGGTGGAATAAGGGAACAGGGATGATGAGCACAGTGTTTGGATCAACAGCTGCAGAAATCACCATAATCTGAATTAGACTGAGAGGCCACAGGGAGGAGACAGAGGCAGAGGTGGAACTGTGTTTCTGGGCAGAAGACAGACCCACAGAGAAATGATTTTCCTCGTCTTGTACTTCCAGCGCGCTGGAATGAGCCCGAGGTGTGCCATTAGATTTTTTTGAGGTCTTCTCAGGTAACTGCTTGTGCAAGAGTATGTTTGAAAGTGTGTATGATGTGAATGGAGCTAACTTTTTCATTTCTCACTCATCCATGTTTAGCAATGCAGGATGCATTTCTGTGGCTACGGTAGTGATGGGGGACGTGAAGACATTTGAACTGGTTTTTTGCCATCAGGGCTTGGCCTTGTATTTGCTCTTCCTCCCTCAAGGGAAAAAAACTAGAGGTGGCACTTGTTAGAATTCACAAGCAGAATGAAAATTATATATTGTTGCTGTATATGGCTTGTGTTTCTGGAATCGTCTTGTCTTGTACACTGTTTTTCTGCACCTCTCTCAACTCGTGCCTTGCCACGTTGAGCTGCTGATCTCAGTGCTGCTCCCTGTCTGCAGTTTTAGGGATGGCAGCTTGTGCTGTTTCTGTAATATCTGTTCTGTAACTGACAAATGTGCGTTTGTGTTGTCATGGCAGTTCTTGTGCAGGTCTGTGTAGATGAAAGCACATATAAAGTCTTCATGAAATGCTCATTCACGTTTCACAGTTAGAATAATGTTGGCATTCACAAGCATCATGCATTGAATAAATCATTTGTTTGAAAAAAACATTTATGTCTGTATGCTTCTCATTGTTGAAATGTGTATGTAATAAAAACAATTGAAATGGCTTAAGAGTGTGATGAGACTTCATCTATGAGTGCTTTTTTTTACATTAGGTTGTTTAAATGAAAATGAATGAACATGAAACATTAACCTAAATTGAAACAAATAAGGTCAGTGATGATAAAAACACAATTTATCTTCAACAAATGTCTCTATTTTTGATGTTACATGGCTGGATACTTTCTGGACAGCCCTTGTGTATATATATATATGTGTATGTGTGTGTGTGTGTATATATATATATATATATATATATATATATATATGCTAAAAATTCAGATTTGAAATCACAGGAATAAATTACATTTTAAAATATATTCAAATAGAAAACAGTTATTTTAAATAGGAAAAATATTTTAAAATGTTTTTTTTTCTGTACTTTTGATTAAATAAATGCAGGCTTGGTGAGCAGAAGAGACTTCTTTAAAAAACATTCAAAATGTTGCTGTTCAAAAACTTTTGACTGGTAGTGTGTATATGCCACCATAAACATAACTATTGTCTGCAGATTCAAAATATTTTGTACTGTGAAAAACCAAGAAGCTTCTTCTGGCTCATCAATTTCTTTTTTAGGGATGGATGAAATGCAGAGAATTCTCTGTATCTCTATCCCATTCAGATGACTGACTCAGGATAACATGCTGTCTGTGTGAGTGGATGAACTGCTGCTGTCTCTCTGTCTAAATGGATAGACTGCTGTCTCTCTGTCTGCTGTCTGAAAGCGGAAGCAGATGCCTTTGACAAATGAGTACTGGTATGTGCATGTTTGTGTGTGTCTGTGTCGGTGTGTGTGTATTAGTCCTCCTCATCAGAAATCAATACACTCATGGCAGCAGTGGCTGAATGCGCTTAAAGTAGGAGAGAGAGAAACAAAAGAGAATGATAATGCAGTACTTCCTCTGGAGTCTTATATTACGTTACAGCACATGGCTGAGGCAGAAATGGTGGTGGCATCAGCATGATTAAAGATACAGGCTATTTACAATAAACATTTGGGTTATTTACGACATTTAAAACAAAGGTTGGGGATTCAGTATGGCATATTAACAACCATTTTGAGTTATGGAAATATAATAAACTGTTAGTCATTTTGGATAATCAGCACCTGCTAAATGACAGTTAAAGACTCTGCTCTTTAATGCTGTTTTACTATTTAAATGCTACAGCTACTTGGCTAAAATATTTCTCCTGTATGTGCTTACCGTAGACAACATTTCTGCTTACAATTTATGAGAAACAGTCGGGACATTGATTCAAAAGCACATAGAAAGCATACTGTACAACCTAGTGCAATTTTGCTCAGACACCAATCAAATACTAAACCTAGATGAAGGCTGACAGCATGTTATGGGTTACACACATATTAAGCATTAAAGCTGACTTCTATCCTCTCTCTGTCACAAAAAATGGATAAATTCATGGTAACTGTGGACAGAGACACTAAGATGCAGCAAACATTAAACAACAAAAATACCATATAAATTCCTTCAATGTGCATAAGTGATAATAAAAATAAGAATAAGCTAACCTTTTAAATAAGTTCTAAACAAATGTGTTGGCTGCATGTATCTTTACCCCAAAATACAAGGTGATTTTGACTTTTATGCACTGTTAAAAAACATAAAATTAAAGTTGTAAATTGGAGTAGGTTTTACAAGCAAGTACTAATTTAGTCTTTCTATTTTAAAATGTCATGCTTAATTTAACGTTACTTTCTGTTTCTTTTTAATTATTTGTGAAATTTACTATCATTTTCTGAGTAAAGATTGTTTAATTATTGAATTTTTCCAGTGTACTACTACCAAAAATATTTGCAAAGTAGTCTATATGTATTGCCTTGTTACATACAGGAAATTATAAGTATGTACAGACTTTTTTAAAACTATGATTTACAGTAAAATCACATGTATTTTCTTTTAAAATAGAATTTAATTTCTAAATTCTAAATGACCTAATATAGTAAGTTTAACAGTTTTTCCTGTAGCATTTTACTTTCTTTAACCTTTTTGCAGTATAGTTTTTATTAGTCAGTCATGGCAAGCATATATCACATTCTTCAAATGCACAGTAAACCTAATGGAGGAAGGTGTGTATCTCAAAATACATTAAACACAATTAGATCTATGAATAATAATAATATATGGGCATAAACAGTAAACACAAAGTTCAGCTCTCGGCGTAGAGAGCAGAATCATGTTATTATTTGTAGATCGAATAACGCATCGCCCCCGCCCCGATATGACGCTCGGCGCGGATGGAGGGGGATGCTGGACGCGCTGCGTACTGAGCATGATGATGATGATGATGATGATGATGTAATAATCGCACGCTCCGCTGATTCTAGTGCACACTAGAATCCTTAAACTCGCGACCCGGCCAGAGTGATGTCATCATCAAGACCGTGAACCGTGCTTAGGAATTTTCACCCCGCGTCCGTGCTGCTCCGCGCGGCCTCCATGAGGACAAAACCCGGGACTGCGGCGCTGATGGCTGTTGCGGTCGGGACTGCACCAAGCTCCCTTCAACATCACAGCTGCGACCCCTGCGCTCAGACAAGCGGCAAAACCCGTGCAACCGAAACACGCGCGAGATCGCGCTCCTTTACAGCAGCATTCTATATGGAATATCTGTCATCTTAACGGGAAATCAAACTCCTGGTGTGATTGACATCTGCGCCCTTTTAGGACTTTTTTGCTTAGTGTCTACCCTTGAAAATCGGTGGAACCCGTCTTACATGGTGCCTGTGCTCTTACCGGAGACTGTCCGCGCGCTGCGCACCCGAAGGCCACAAGTGCCTATTTTCTCTCGCTAGATTCACCATTGATGGAAACTGATGCCCTGTTGCCTTTCCTCATCCGTGTCTACCTCTGCAGCCGCTGTTTCTCGTTTAGTACCGCGACTAGGCCCGCCAATCATCTCTCATAATGACTCTTTGATCGATAAAATGACAAGAGCGAATCATTTATATTGGGTTTTGGTCTTTGGGATGTTGGCGTAGCGACTTTGCTGGGTGTTTTAATCTTCTCTGGATCAGAAACCCGGGTGCGCGAGGAGGAGAGCAATAAACGCCCGTTATTTTAAGGGGTCGCGCCCGCTTCTCTCTCAGGATGGCAAATGAACCCGTTATTCTTAATGTGTATGACATGGTAAGTTCATTAACCCTTTCTTTGCACTGTTTACCATCAACCTCGCTCCTCTCTAATTTTGCATGTAATTAATGTAAGATGAACTATCAATGCATTGATGAAGACTTTAGGAAATAATAATATTTATTGTTTACAGTGTAGTGATAAAGAGTCTGGGACGCTGACACAGAGGTTTCATTTTGAAAACATGATTACAAATCTACTTTGCCTAGGTGTAATACTAAGCATTGACAGCAGTACTGATGTGCGAGTCAAGCGCGTGTGTTTCTCCTCCCGTGCTGGAGGAGGCGCTGTCACCCCATCACATCAAAACACTTTACAAGTACAGAACACTTGTGGTCACAGATCTATAGAAATATATAAATATACATATGCATAAATACAGATCAGTGATTGTGGTAGGCCTAATCCTATTTTTAGCTTTTTATTCATGAAGTAACATACTACTTTTCACCAGTGTACTAAAATCATGTCTGTAAATGACTAAATTTGATACAATATTATGTCAGAAAACATCAAGAAAGTGACTTAATGTGTACATATAAGAAGACACTGTGTTGCTTATCAATTTATTTTACATTTACATTTAATCAGAGGGGTTGGGATAGGCTAGTATTTTTTCTGTGTACATTAAATCATGTTCTGAATGTTCTATTATTCATGAAGGGCAGCTGGTGCACTTTTTGGCCTCACACAGACACATTTTCTCTGACTCTTCACCCCCTCCCCAACAGGATGCATATATATATATATATATATATATATATAATTTACTGTATAAAATATGATTATATGAAGATCTCTTTCTCCCTCTTGCTCTTTTAGTACTGGATAAATGAATACACCTCCACTCTGGGTATTGGAGTCTTCCACTCAGGAATAGAGATTTATGGCAGAGGTACAGTGACCAATTAACCTTTTGCTGTTGTTTAATTTAATTAATTTTTTTTTCCTTTTTCCTTTTATCAAACTCTAGACCTCTACTGGAAACTTGGTCCAATTTGTAAAGAACTTGTGTGATGTAGACTGTAGGTGGTAGCTGCCTATATATTTAGAGTTCTAAATAAAATACTATGACAAAATTAGAGTGCAAATAAATTAGAAGTGAATGAACTGCTCAATATGATTGATCATTACAGTATTTTCTTTAAATAGTAGTTACTAGAATAGCCACATTTAAAGGGATTGTTCAACTTCAGTTGCTGTTCCCCATTGACTTCCATAGTATGGGAAAGTCAGTGGGGACCAACTGAAGGTGAACTATCCCTTTAAGTAAGGCGATATATGATATGGCATCACTATTCTTGTTTGTGGCTGTACATGTTTTTATTCATTCAACACTGGCACTGATGCAATCTCTGTATCATCTTTCTGCAATCTGAATCCTTGTCACTAGCATTGAAATGCGTTATGTGCCCTGTGTCAGCTTTGCAATTGGCTTGACTTCACATACAAGTGGCAGTGGAGTGTTGTCTGTGTCTGTAGTAATGGAACACAACAGAAGAAGAAACACGCTGTAGCCAATTAGTGAGGCCTCTGATCTGAGTCATAAAGTGACAGAGAACATGCAGTCTTCTTTCACTATTTCTTTCTTTTTTTACCCTTTCACACACACACACACACACACACACACACTGATCAGCAGCATTAATACAGAGCAGACACAGGCAG
>JAFVLL020044646.1:13175-39814 GCA_021397915.2 Tor tambroides | reverse complement strand
AAAAAAAAAAAAAAAAAAAAAATTACCTCTTAATGTTTAATCAGAATGCAATGGTTATTCTGGTGAAAATGACAGATATCAGCTGGTGCATAATTTCATCTACTGCATAATTTCAGAAAAATTGTCATTACTAATTAAAGGAATAGTTCATACACAAATAAAAAACTGCAGAAAATGTACTCACCCTTGAGGCATCCAAAATGTATGTTTCTTCATCAGAACAGATTTGTAGAAATTTAGCATTACATCTCTTGCTCACCAATGGATCCTCTGCAGTGAATGGGTGCTGTCAGAATGAGAGTCCAAACAGCTGATAAAAACATCACAATAACCCACATGACTCCAGTCCATCAATTAATGACTTTTGGAGTGAAAAGCAGTGTGTTTGTAATTAACAATTGCATCATTAAAGTGTTTTAACTTAAAACCGTCCCTGCTGGCCAGAATTTTCTCTTCTGATTCAGACGAGATGACTAATATTTCTTACATTATACATAAATTAGGCCTAAATTATATTATTATTAAATCATAGCTTTTGTGGTAGATATGAAATGTGTTGTACTGCAAGGATTGCATTTGACAGTGATATTTTCCATGTGTCTCGTTGTTTCCATGTGTGTTTAAAAAGTGGAATGAAACCCCTCTCTCTTAAGACGTTACATCTGGCTGGGATCATGTCTGTTTCTTCCCCCTTTCCTATTTCTTCTTCAGGAATCATATTAAGGCTGCCTGAATGTATTTCAGGCTCAGTTTAATCATGTAAGTAGTTCAAACACGCGTTGTGTGTAATGTCCTCTCTGTCTCTGTCAGGTCTGGGGTTCAATATAGTGGGTGGAGTGGACCAGCAGTATATTATGAATGACAGTGGAATCTATGTGGCAAAAATCAAAGAAAACGGAGCGGCTGCACTAGATGGACGTCTGCAGGAGGGACACAAAATTCTTGCGGTAAAACCACTGTCATTTACTGTACATAGTTAACAAATCGTACTCTACTAATACTTAATGCTTGACAATCTCTATACTTAACTGTGAATCAATACTGCTGCTTCACTGTATAACAGCACAACTGTACATGAGTGATTTATTGTAAATCAATGCTCACTGTAATCCTGTGGATGACCCTGTTCACCTTAAATGCAGATCTTTCAAATAATGATGCTACAGTATTGCACATTTTTTTGTTGTTGTGTTGTGTTACCAGAACAAAAGTGGGTACATTTTTCTTTTCATATATATATATATATATAACACACACAGTGGTGGCCGAAATTGTTAGAACGCTTGGCATACAACTACCTGCGATTGAAAAGAATCTGCTGGAACATTGAAAATGATGGACTGGCCCCCTCAAAGTTCCGACCTCAGCCCCATCAAGCAAATTTGGGGCGAGTTGGAAAATAAACTGGACAGATCTTTTGTACATTCAAAGGAAAGCCTTTGGCTTGAGTTGCAGAAGGAATGGGAGAACATTAGTGTTGAAGTTCTCAGGAAATATATTGACACTACGCAAGAGAGATGTGCTGCTGTAATTGCTGCAAAAGGTGGACGTACCAAATCTAAAAGTAAAAAGTGGATAAAACAGGACAACTCACTTCATCTGATATTTGTTGTGCTCAGAGCAACAATCTGCATATTTCATGAACATTAAGAAATGAAATCATGTTTAGGAGGCAAAAAAAGGTCAATATTTTCAGATCTGTCAGTTCATCTGTGTTCTAACAATTTTGGACACCACTGTGTGTGCATGTATATTTGTATATCTGTGTGTAATTATTATTATTATTTTTTCTCCCAAAGATTTGTGGTTGGTAACTGGTTTTAAATATTAAGTAATATCAGCGGTTCTCAATTCCAGTCCTCGTGCCCCCCCGCTCTGCACATTTTGTATGTTCCTCTTATTGCTTCAGACAGTTGTTCTGTTCGAACGTAAGTGCCCTGCGAAGTGGACATCACAGGATATTCCACCATGGTTCCAGTTCAAAGCAAACTAATGTTCCATTCAAAGTGAATTATTAATTCCGAAGTGAAGTAAACTTCAATGGATTTGCCCTGCTCAGGGAGAAGGGAGCAATGAACACTGTGTAGGGATCATGTCAATCGGAACACAGTTCATGCACGGAGCTCACTTCTAACGAGCAGATTATCTGAATCAGGTGTGTTAACAAAGAGAGACATGCAAAATATGCAAGGGGGGGCGTGAGGACTGGAATTGAGAACCGCTGAGTAATATGATGCCAATATTGTAAAATATTATTACAATAATGAACTGTTTTCTGTTTGAAAATGCAGTTTATTCCTGGGGTGTCAAAGCTGAATTTTCAGCAGCTATTACCTAGAAATATTACTTCAGAAATAATTCTAATATGCTGATTTGCTGCTGATACATCTTTTTCTGGATTCTTTGATGAATAGTAACATCTTTACTGTCACTTTTCATCAATTTAATTAATACTTGTTGACACAAAAAAAAAAGCTTAACCCCAAATGTTTGAACGAAATAGTGTATATACAAAATATTAAGGAAAATAAGTCTTGATATGACTACTTTAAAATGAATGGTGTACATTTGATTGTTTTTTTTTTTTTTTGTGTGTGTAGATAAATGGCCGGAAGTTGGACAATCTGTCTCACAGTGCAGCAGTGGAGCTGTTTCGGTCTGCAGGGGAAGATGTGCAGCTTCGCGTACAGCAACGAGTAAGTTCTGCAGGCTATGCCAATCGTGATGTTGATAACATCTCTGAGAATTGCCAGTAACTTAATCAGCTTCTCTGACGTGTGTTTATGTCTACAGCCTATCTTGCAGAACGGCCCCACCAGCTCTCGTGCCGATGGAGAATCTTCATCTGCTTTTGGCACATGGACAGTGTATACTGTAGCTGCCCTGGCAGTAATAACAGCAGTAGGTTTCATTGCTTACAAACGCCTTCACTTGCACCCCCGGGGGTCCCGGGGCCCGTTTTAACCCATCACATGATTACATGACATTTTACAGACTAAATCTTTTTTTCTTTTTTTTGAACTGTTTCTGCTGAGGGCCCAAACATTAACAGGGAGTGAAAATGGAAACCAGTTAATGTTAGCAGAACTTGCAGATTTTCTTTAATTGTTTATACCATGTTATGAACACACACTTGTAGCTGTAACAGGTTTTCACAATTCATTTGGTGATAATCATTGGCGCTTAACCAGAATACCCAGCATGACTGATGACATTGCATGGTGGAATAAGGAAACAGGGATGATGAGCACAGTGTTTGGATCAAGAGCTGCAGCAATCTCCATAATCTGAATTAGACAGAGGGGCCACAGGCAGGAGACAGAGGCCGAGGTGGAACTGTGTTTCTGGGCAGAAGACAGGCCCACAGAGGAGTGATTTTTCTCGTCTTGTACCGCCAGAGCGCTGGAATGAGCCCGAGGTGTGCCATTCGATTTTTTTGAGGTCTTCTCAGGTACCTGCTTGTGCAAGAGTATGTTTGAAAGTGTGCATGATGTGAATGGAGTTAACTTTTTTTTTCATTTTTAATACTTTAATTTCTCATTCATCCAAGTTCAGACATGCAGGATGCATTTCTGTGGCTGCAGTAGTGATGGGGGAAGTGAAGACGTTTGAATTGTTTATTTGGCATCAGGGCTTGGCCTTGTATTTGCTCTTCCTCCCTCAGGGGAAAAAAACTAGAGGTGGCATTTGTTAGATTTCACAATCAGAACGAAAATGTTATATTGTTGATATTGTATATGGCTTGTGTTTCTGGAATCGTCTCATACACTAATGGATTCCTGCACCTCTTTCAACTCGTGCCTTGCCACATTGAGCTGCTGGTCTCAGCGCTGCTCCCTATCTGCAGTTTTAGGGGCGGCAGCTTGTGCTGTTTCTGTAATATCTGTTCTGTAACTGACAAATGTGTGTTTGTACTATCACGGCGGTTCTTCTCCAGGTCTGTGTGGATGAAACCACGTGTAAAGTCTTCATGAAATGCTCATTCACGTTTCACAGTTCGAATAATGTTGCCATTCACATGCATCATGCATACACATTTATGTCTGTGCTTCCCAGTGTTTGAAATGTGTATATAATAAAAACAATTCAATTGGATCAAAAGAATGTGGTGACACTTCATCTATGAGTGCCTTTTTTACATCAAGTTGTTTAAATGCAAATGAATTAATAATAGTGTTTATAAACATTAACCTAAATTGATACATGCTATACAAATTAAGGTTAGTGATGATAAAAATTTATCTTTGATAAATGTCTCTATATTTGATTATTTGATGTTACGTAGCTGGATACTTTCCGGACAGCCCTCGTGTATGTGTGTGCGCATATAATATATATACTGTGTGTATATGTATATGTTGTATATTTGTAAATAAAAAGATAAAGATAACAGTCAATGCAGGCCGCTTAGACCTGTTCAACTGCTCGTTAATGCAAATATTTAAAAATATTTAATCAGCCAATCACACGGCAGCAGCTCAGTGCTTTTAGTAGACATGGTCAAAACAATCAAACTGAGTATCAGAATGAGGAAGAAATGTGATTTAATTTACTTTTAATGTGGCATGGTTGTTGGAATGCCACCAGACTATTGTCTGCAGATTCAAAATATTTTGTACTGTGAAAAACCTAGAAGCTTTCTTTGGGTTATCAATTTCTTTTGTTAGGGATGGATGAAATGCAGAGAATTCTCTGTATCTCTGTCCCATTCAGATGATTGACTCGGGATAACATGCTGTCTGTGTGAGTGGATGGACTGCTGCTGTCTCTCTGTCTAAATGGATAGACTGCTGTCTCTCTGTCTGTTGTCTGAGAGCGGAAGCAGATGCCTTTGACAAATGAGTACTGGTATGTGCATGTTTGTGTGTGTCTATGTCGGTGTGTGTATTAGTCCTCCTCATCAGAAATCAATACACTCAAAGGCAGCATTGGCTGAATGCACTTAAAGTAGGAGAGAGAAACAAAAGAGAATGATAATGCAGTACTTCCTCCGGAGTCTAATATTACATTACAGCGCATGGCAGAAAGGGTGGTGGCATCAGCATGATTAATAATATGGGCTATTTACAATAAACATTTGGGTTATTTACATTTAAAACAAAGGTTGGGGATTCAGTATGGGATATTTACAACCATTATGAGATAAGGAAATATATACACTGTGAGTCATGGATAATCAGCACCTGCTAAATGACAGTTAAAGACTCTGCACTTTAATAATGTTTTACTATTTAAATGCTACAGCTACATGGCTAAAATATGTCTCCTGTATGTGCTTACTGTACTCTAGAGAACATTTCTGCTGACAATGTATGAGAAATGGGATGTCGATTCAAAAGCACATACTGTAAACCCAACAGTGCAATTTTGTTCAGATACCGTCAATCAAATACTAAACCTATGAAGGCAGACAGGCTCGCCATGTTATGGGTTACACGCATATTAAGCATTAAAGCTAACTCACATCCTCTCTCTGTCACAAATGAACCGTGAGAGTAATGAGCATGATCTCAAATGAGCTCCTACACTGTCAAAAAAAATTGGTTAAATTCATGGCAAGTGTGGCCAATCAAACATCATAGGTGACACTAAAATGCAGCAAACATTAATAACTAAAAATACTGCATAAATCCCTCCATTGTGCATAACTGATAATAAAAATGAGGAGAATCTAACCTTTTAAATGAACATCTTTAACCCAAAATATAAGGATATTTTTTACTTTTAGACAGTTTATATATATATATATATATATATATGTGTGTGTGTGTGTGTGTGTGTGTGTGTGTACACACACACACACAGTTGTAAATATATTATATGGTAGCCTAAGTTTAACAGTTTTTCCTGTAGCATTTTACTTCCTTTTTCCATTAAAATCATAAACATTTTTACAGTAGCTACAGTTTATGTTTGTCAGTCATGGCAAGCATATTCTTCGGATGCACAGTAAACAATGGAAGAAGATGTGCAGGCTATTTCAAAATACAATTTGACCTATGAATAATAATTATGTGCATAAGCAGTAAAACACAAAGTTCAGCTCTCGGCGTAGAGAGCAGAATAATGTTATTTGTGGATCGGAACAACGCATCGCCCCCGCCCCGATGTAACGCTCGCCGCGGATGGAGGGGGATGCTGGACGCGCTATTTACCGATCATGATGATGATGATGATGTAATAATCGCACGCTCCGCTGGTTCTAGTGCACACTAGAATCCTCACGCTCGCTACCCGGCCAGAGTGATGTCATCATCAATTCCGTGAACCGTGCTTAGGAATTTTCATCTCGCGTCCGTGCTGCTCAGCGCGGCCTCCATGAGGACAAACCCCGGGACTGCGGCGCTGATGGCTGTTGCGGTCGGGACTGCAGCAAGCTCCCTTCAGCATCACAGCTGCGACCCCTGCGCTCAGACAAGCGGCAAAACCCGTGCAACCGAAAGACGCGCGAGAGCGTTCTATATGGAATATCTGTCGTCTTAACGGGAATTCAAACTTCGGATGTGACTGACAGCCAGTCGTTGTGCATCACCGATCTGCGCCCTTTTAGGACTTTTTTGGTTAGTGTCTACCCTTGAAAATCGGTGAAATCCGTCGTACTCGGTGCCTGTGCTCTCTCCCTTTCGCGCTTACTGGAGACTGTCCGCGCGCTGCGCACCCGGAGGCCACAAGTGCCTGTTTTCTCCCGCTAGATTTACCATTGATGGAAACTGATGCCCTGTTGCCTTTCCTCGTCCTTTTCTACCTCTGCAGCCGCTGTTTCTCTTTTAGTAACGCGACTAGGCCCCCTAGCCCAGCTAAACATCTCACATAATGACTCTATGATGGATAAAATGACAAGAGCGGATCATTTGTATAGTGTTTTGGTCTTTTGGATGTTGGCGTAGCGACTTTGCTGTGTGTTTTAATCTTCTCTGGATCCGACACCCGGGTGCGCGAGGAGGGCAGCTGTCTCGAGAGCAATAAACGCCCGTTATTTTAAGGAACCGCGCAGTCTTCTCTCTCAGGATGGCAAATGAACCCGTTATTCTTAATGTTTATGACATGGTAAGCTCATTAATCATTTCGTCAACCTCTCTCCTTCTGGCTCTAATTTTGTGTAATTTTGCATGCAACAACAAATGTTAAGATGAACTATCAATGCATTGATGAAGACTTTAATATCTGGGTGATCACAGTGTAGTGATAAAGAGTCTGGGCCGCTGACACGGAGGTTTCATTTTGAAAGCACGACTATAAACCTACTGTGCCTATGTGTAATACTAAGCATTGACAGCAGTATTGATGTGCGAGTCGAGATGAGAGCGCGTGTGTTTCTCCTCCCGTGCTGGAGGAGGCGCTGTCACCCCATCACATCAAAACACTTCACAAGTACAGAACACTTGTGATCACAGACCTATAATATATAAATAAACATATGCATACTATACGTAAATAGAGGTCAGTGATTTTGGTAGGCCTAATCCTTTTTTATTTTTTTTTTTAGCTTTTTATTACATACTGCTTTTCACCAATGTACTAAAATTATGTCTGTAAATTACTACATTTTATGCAATATTATGTCATAAAACATCAAGAAAATGACTTAATGAGTACATATAAGTGGACACTGTGGTGTTTATCAGTTTATTTTACAATTAGATTAAATCAGAGGCATGAGGATAGGCTAGTTTTTCTTTTTTCTGTGTACATTAAATCATGTTCTGCCTGTTTTATTATTCATGAAGGGCAGCTGGTGCACTTTTTGGCCTCACACAGACATGTTTTCTCTGAATATTCACCCTCCCCCTCCACTTTAAGGCTTATATTGTATAGTGTGGGTCAGAGTTGTGTAGCATTCATTGATTTTAATGCCTTATAGCTAACAGAATGCTATTATATATGTGTGTGTGTGTGTGTGTGTGTGTGTGTGTGTATATATATATATATATATATATATATTAGTGCTGTCGAACGATTAATCACGATTGACAAAGTTTTTATTTTTTGTGTAATGTGTATATTTTTATTCATATATAAATACACACATACAGTATATATTTTGAAAATATTTGCATGTATGTACATGTATATTTCTATTCTTATAATTTATATTATATATAAATATATTTAATTATAACATATTTTTCTCAAATATATACATGCATGGGTATTTATATATACATAAATATACACAGTACACACGTATACTATGTAAACAAAAACTTATTTTGGATGCGATTAATTGCGATTAATCGTTTGACAGCACTAATATATATAATTTACTATAATTATATGAAGATCTCTTTTTCCCTTTTGCTCTTTTAGTACTGGATAAATGAATACACCTCCACTCTGGGTATTGGAGTCTTCCACTCAGGAATAGAGATTTACGGCAGAGGTACAGTGACCAATTAACCTTTTGCTGTTATTTAATTTTTTTAATGTTTTTTATTATTTTTTCATCAAACTCTAGACCTCTACTGGAACCTTGGTCCGATTCATAAAGAACTAAAAAAAAAAGGCTGTGTCAGCTACAATTAGTAGACATGGTAGTTGGTAGACATTTTGCCTATATATTTAAAGTTCCAAATAATAATAATAATAATAATAATTAAAAAAAAACACTATGATAAAATGAGAGTAAAAATAATTAAGAAGTATAGCAGCTGAATATGAATGATCATTATAGCCACATTTAAAGGGATAGTTCACCTTCAGTTGCTGGTCCCCATTGACTTCCATAGCACCATATAGTATCATTGGGGAGGTAACTGAAGGTAAACTATCCCTTTAAGTAAGGTGATACATGATATGGCATCACTATTCTTGCCTGTTGCTGTACATGTTTTTATTCATTCAACTCTCTCTATAGCTCTATATATCATCTTTCTGCAATCTGAGCCTTGTCACTAGCAATTAAGTGCATTATGTACCCTGTGTAAGCTTTGCAAATGGCTCGACTTCACCTACAAGTGGCAGTGGAGTGTTGTCTGTGTCTGTAGTGATGGAACACAACAGAGGAAGAAACACGCTGTAGCCAATTAGTGGGGCCTCTGATCTGAGTCATAAAGTGACAGAGAACATGCTGTTTTTAAAGTATTTCTTTCTTTTTTATCCTTTCACACACACTGCTCAGCAGCGTTGATGCAGAGCAGACGTAGGCAGCTCTGAAGACTGAGCCATGATTCATTGGGATTTTTACAGAGCTTTAGATTCTCACTAATAGAGTGCTGCAGGGATGACATTTTGTAGGCCAAAGCCCTTAAACTGTTCTAACACAAACCTTAAGAGATTTTTTTAAAATAAAGATCATTTATAGCCATTTATTCATTCTTTAGCTTTTTACTTCAGGCCATAGTATTTAGGCTTCAAAACTCATAAAAGTTGTTTTCATTTGTGAAGATTATCATTATGAACAAAATGTATAAGAATCATAAACTTTTATTTTCTGCAGTAATCATTTTCAAATCCTGTTGGGTTTTTGTTGAGGGAACCAGGGTGATGCCAACTTCCGGGTTGATCTGCAAAACAATTGTCGTTACTGCAGTGCTCTATACACATTTAAACATGAAAAGAAATTGCTCTGTGAGCCTGTCTCTGTAAATCAAGGATTAAACTGTTAAATAACTAATAACTATTGTAAATAATACTGCAAATATTCTAAAGTCAGTATAAAACAGAAATTGTGACCATCTTTTCTTCCCTGTTGTGATTTATATCTGAGTAAAAAAGCTTCACAAATGACAATTTCCTGACATTATACTTATGAAATTCCTAAGTGACAATCAACAGATTTTCAAACCCCGTTTTAATGTTTTGTTCCCTGTAGAGTTTGCATATGGCGGCCATCCGTATCCCTTCAGTGGCATTTTTGAGATCAACCCTGGAAATGCATCAGAACTGGGGGAGACTTTCAAATTCAAGTGAGTTTTTCACATATACACACACATTTAAGCCACAAAATAAATAAATATATAAAAAAACTCACAAGTTGTGTTTCTTCTCCAGAGAGGCTATAGCTCTGGGTACGACAGACTTTGCAGAGGAGGACATTGATAAAATAATGGAGGAGCTGGGAAAGGAGTTCAAGGGGAACGCCTACCACCTGATGCACAAAAACTGCAACCATTTTTCTTCTTCGGAGCTGGGAAAGGAGTTCAAGGGGAACGCCTACCACCTGATGCACAAAAACTGCAACCATTTTTCTTCTTCGCTGTCTGAGGTCAGTATACTCCCCATACGCCTTTTTTGATAGGACCAGGCTGTATATACATCTTCACTGACTGATGAGATTCTACATTCTCAAATCACTTCATTTTCTCCATTTCTCTCTCTAGTTGCTGTGTGGTAGAGAGATCCCACGCTGGGTCAATCGATTGGCATATTTCAGCTCCTGTATTCCATTTCTGCAGAGTTGTCTGCCTAGAGAGTGGCTCACACCTGCCGCGCTCCAGAGCCATATCAGCATGGGCCTTCGGAGGGAGAACACACACGATTCCAGCGACGATGAGCCCTCTTCTGCCACAGAGGTGGCCGCTGGAACATCACACAGCTGCAGGCACACCCGCGTGTGATCTTACATATATATTCACATGCAGTATTACACTAATTTGAACACACATACACTCCAACCTCTGATCCTGCTGCTACAGCGCCTCCTGCTGGACTGGATGAACACCAGACCTCATGGCCTCTCTGAATGAGGAAATCAAAGTCATGTTTTTCAGTAGAGCCTACAGGGATTTAAAAACCTTGCAATGGTACTCTTAAAGTTTTAGAATTGTTTGATTTTTACTAAGATTTTAGGGAAATGAAAACAGTGTTTGCCATTTAGTGTTCTCTCTCTTATAAGTGCACAGGGCAATATGAATGATGGGTGATCATAATGGACTGCCCCCTGCTGGTGTGTGACAACACTACACTACAGGCCCCTTCCTCATAATTCCTGAATTTTTTTCTTTTAATCCCATCTGGATGTTTTCCAGATTCAGCCGAGTTTGCTGTGTATTAAATTCTTTTCTATTTTGTGATGGAATAAGCATGTCATCTGAAGAAGAACTTACATTCCTAACCTTATTTTTTTCCTCTGTGACTTTAGTAATATTAATCTGCTTTAATTTAATTATATGATGTCAAACTAATGTCATCTTTGGTTTACATTCATTTAATTTTAGCTCTCTTTTTATATTTTAGTGCAAGGTTCGCAATTAATTTACACTAAAAAGGGCCGATGACACCCCGTGTCACACACACTGAAAGCAGTTGGAAATTGCAGTCTTATAACTGTAAGCCATTGATATGCTGGACTCAACTGAAACAAAAGACCCCTGTTGTTCAGTCATCGAGGACACAAAGGGGGCATTTGTGAGGGTGATGCTGAGGGGGTGGGTGGGAACGTGTGGGTGGGGTCTGCACATCAGGTCTGGTATCAGTACTGTACAACAGTGTTGTGATTAAATGCAATGTCTGAGTGATTAAGAGAAAGGGAGTGTTGCAAAGGTGTTAATGGTCATTTCTCTTGACTTTAGTAATTGTGGTTTCTGGCTTTTAAAAGTGCAGACTGGAGAGAGTAATGTTGTTAAAACGAGTCATCCACACCTCACTACATTACTTTTGCACAAATTTTTGCCCTGGTTTTCAGTCTGGAGTTGTCGACAGGTAGTTGCCAAAAGTCAGCAGCAGATTTCACAGAAAATAGGGTATGATGGTCACAGACTCAAACTTTTTGCTTCAGACTATGATTCCATCCAGTTGGAGGATCAAACATGTTTGAGTTGCGTTCAGCATGACCTGTAAGTGTGTCATGCTCAGTTGTTTAGTGTAGGATGCCCAGTTTTTCTCTGTAACCATTTAGAAAGCCGGCAAGCGTAAAATGTCAGGTGTTTTAAGATCTGTTGAGATTTTAATAGTTGTGAAATGTATTCCAGACTCAACAGTAATTTAAGGCCACAACTAAATGTTGTAAGGTCTTTCCAGTCTTCAGGCAATAGACCTTAGTAAAGGTAGACACCATATCTAATTTTTCACAAATGAAAATAAAACTGGGAGAGATGTACAGATTATTTAATAAGGTGATTTTTTTATGGTCCTATGTTCAGTTACTTTACCCACAAGAAAAGCATATTTTCAGTATTTTGTCAGTTGATGGACCAACAGCATAGTCAAAAATATTTCAAAGAGTTCATTTGTAAAAAAAAAAAAAATTACATATGGTGTATACCCTGACTATGATCTATAATAGAGTAAATGATACATCTCTCAGTATTATTTTGACCTTCTGTACCATTTTGCCTGTCAGAATCTTCTCTTGAAGCCCATCTTCTCTCAGGATGGCATGGTATTGTAGATGGCAACACGGGTGTTTCATGAGTCAAATCTATAGGAAATATGTTTTTGGTGACATTTATAAAACTGAATTTTATATTTGGAATATGGTTATATTTACTGTTATTTTGTCAAAGATATTATCAACCTGTAGAGCCTAATTCTTATGATGCTTTTTTGTTTTATTTAGTCTGAGGCCACAACTGAGATCTTTTACTGGTTCAGCAAAGACCCGTTTTGTAGGCATTACCCACTGATGCCATTTCTAGCCTTGATTAGTATGTCTTGTTTTGATGTGATGGACAATTTCAGACATTTACAGATGAATAGAGAATAAAGAAATTAAAACTTTTTTATTTTTCCCAGAATTTCATTGCTGTCACGGGGTGGAGAGGGACAGTTAAATTAATTAAATCAATTCACACCTAATACCAAGAGTCAGTGTTCTCATGTGAATCCTGATATGGTCAGCAGTAAAGCTAACTAGATCATGTGATGTCTTCCGTTTCCAAACTGGATCAATCCAGTTCCAACTCAACTGTGTAAACCGAACTCACATGATAAAAGTATAAAGTCGAGCAATTAAGTGTATTCCAGCACTTCATTCGATTAAATAATGTATCTTGTATAAGTATATAAGAAATCGTGAAATAACCATTTTCAACACGTTTACGTACGCATGCACGAGCCTCGCCGCCATTACCCTCCCCCCTCGCGCGTGAACACGCCTATAAATACGTCTGCACGCGGCCGCGTTCCTCAGTCTCGAGGCCAACGCCATTTTGTTCTGTAAGCAGAGGTGAGAAGACGAAGCTGAATTCGTTAAAATACACGTTGTTTTAGATGCATTGCTAGTTTAGTGTTTTGTCTGAGCTTTGGTAAAGCGAAACGAATTCGTTTTAGCGATATTTTGTCAGTTTTTATGGTTTGACGTCGAGTAAATTTATCTGCGCAAGCTGCTTAGGCCTCAGCCGCACGTCTGATCCGTGTTCATTAATCGTGATGTATTTTCTCAAAACTGACTTAAATTTTGTTTTTACCGACTTCGAGTTATTCGTGATTTATAGCAACCCTGGGTTTTTTACTTTGTATGGGGTGTGTAGAAGTTACTAATTTTATCATCGATTCGGTGGTTCTGCAATTCAGTGGAGTCAACAGGCAGCAAGCTAGATGTTTTTGATTACAGCGTTTTTTGAAACGAGTCTTAGTTTCACATTAGCTGAAGGACCCCCGTGTTGCAGAAAACCTTATTCTAATTCCACGAATGTTCTGCGTGTTCATTATGATTTACGTGGACTGACTGGATAAACGATTGTCCAGTGTTATACCGTGTGTGACCAGCAGGCGCACAGATGCGGTTTTTCCTACAGATCAAAGTACGTGTTTGCTAGATTGTTGATTAACAACATGTTCATTCTCTTGCCCCAGATTTCCCTGAATCTTTCATCACCATGAGTGGATGTCGTGTGTTCATCGGCCGTCTGAGCCCTCATGCTCGTGAAAGAGACGTGGAGAAGTTCTTTAAAGGTTACGGACGCATTCGGGAGATTAACCTGAAAAACGGGTTTGGCTTTGTGGTGAGCATTGACGCTTTTCTGAGGGTCTTTTGTGTGAGGTGATGGTGAAATCTTTCTTACTGCCCCCTGCTGTCTGATTTTCACAGGAGTTTGACGACCACAGGGACGCAGATGACGCAGTGTACGAGCTGAATGGAAAAGAGCTGTGTAGTGAGAGGTGAGACTAAATCCAGAGCGGTTTACGCCATCTGCCTAATGTGGATGATTAGGCTTGTTTTATACTGTTGAAGTCAGCTTGAAATTAAAATGCACCCTATTTTGTAAATGCTTCTTGTAGATCTTGTAGTGTACTGCTATAAGTTCAATAAGGTTTTTTCAGTAGGTTCTTATAACTAGGTTTTCAATAAGTAAAACAGGGTCTTGGGTAAATTTGTTAGTGGATATTTTACTGTTAAATTACACACTCATACTAAAACTGCAGCGTTACACATTTGAAGCAGTTGTTTGTTTTAAATTATTTTAGGGTATTTTTTTTTTTTTTTTTTTTTTTTTTTAACCATGAATTGAAACACCCATTTTAAAACCCTTGCAGGACAATGATTTCTCAAAGTGTAGAGCGTACCTGCAGAGATGCTCGTATTGCGGGGGGGTGTGTGGGCCATCAGCAGAAAAAGAAAAGAAATAAAACAGTAAACAGCCAAAGGACGTAACTTAGAATGGGAAATGGATTGGTTTGTGAATGGGGGGGGGGGGGAGACCATAGACGAAGTTGCACAGACCCAGGCAGGTGCTGTTCATTCAAAAGCTAAATGCAGAAAATGTGACGGGGCAAACCAAAACTGTGACGACAAAAGTCTGAGATCCACTGCTTTAGGAAAACCTTAAAGGAAAACATGGTGAATTAGACTTCTAGGTTTTGACATCACAGTTGCTGCACTTTATTATGACCAATCTGCATGTGCATTAATAAAGACACTTAAACCCTGTTCCCACAAGCTCTCATTCATTTGCCTCCACTTTTGAGTGCAACACCCACATCTCAAAATTATAGTCAACAACTGATGCATAGAAAGTCCCTGGCCTACATTTATTTTAGTCTTTTATACTCATGTACATCACTATGGAAGAAAAAATGTTGCTACTTCAATTTCACCACGACATTAATGGTTCTTTTAACCCCAGGGTGACCATTGAACATGCCCGCTCTCGCCGAGGAAGAGGCGGCGGCCCTGGAATGGGAGGACGTTTCTCTCCACGTTTTGGAGGGTATCGTAAATCCCGCAGTGTGGGTTCCAGGTTAGCAAGCATTGTGAGAGCAATCAAACGTTGTTTGTTGCGATTATAGTTCAAACGAGTTAATCTCTGCCCTTCTGTCAGGTATGGACCACCCGTGCGCACGGAGCACCGAATCATTGTGGAGAATCTGTCCTCTCGCATCAGCTGGCAGGTGAGCATCCTGAGCTGTAGCAGCCTTCTGTTGTAGCGATTCATCATCCCTGCACTTCTTTTGCATTTGACATCAGTACAACCACACAAACAATTAGTTATCTTTATTACTGTTTAATTGGAAGTAATTTTTTTTTTTTTTTTTTTTTTTTTTTCTCTCCTTCACCTCAGCCAAACCTTACATAAGTAAAAATGATGATTGTAATGTTGAAAGGTTCTCTAACCCAGACCCATGTTTTTCAAACCTTTCTTTAACAGCTGTGCTCTGGTATTCTTTAATTGAGTTGCATGCACAGCTCAGTGCATAGCGCCCTCCCTAGTTGTGTTTCTGAATAGTGTCCCTGTGGTGCCTCATGACACGCGGTGTCTGCCGGTCTAAGTCTTGGCTGGGTTCGTAGCGCCATGCAGAACCATGCTGGGATAGCCTTAGAGGAGCTGGGTGGCTGCTCTCTGGAGGATCTGTGATGTCAGATCACTGCTCCATCTCCCCCGATCTGCTGTTTGGGTCTTAATCTGTTGGTGCTGACGGGGAGGGTGCAGTTTAGCCCCCTCCCATCACTCTCTCTCTGAGTGGGGTCCGTTCTTGCAGGCCGGATGGAACAAATCCGAGGTCGTTTTAACGCTTCATTGCTTCCGTTTGCTATTTGGACAAGTGGCTCTTTGCTAATGCCTTCTGTGGTTTGGAACGGTAAGTAGCTCATCACACTGGATAGTTACACGGTTAAGAGGGTTCTGTCACTTTAAATCTGGAGTTAGTTGTACAGGGAGAAAGATTGCCGGTAGGAAGTTTTGAGATCTGCACAATCTAATTAACAAAATGAGAACCTGTTCTCAGGAGCTAGCTGTAGTCAGGCGTGTCTCCATCTGAAACTACTTCCACTGGCATTTCCCAATCTAAATGAGATTTGTGTTGCCGAAAACGCTCCGGTAGTATTATAAGTGGGACAAATATCCGGTAAGATGACATCTGTTGAGGGAGCTTTCTACAGGTGCACCAGTGCACACTTTAGAGCAGATGCTGCAGAATGCAGTGTGTGTGTTTTAATGTGTGGGTGCCAAAGTGCAGTGTCTGTGACTCAGTGCTTTAGGGTTTCTCTGTCATTAAGTGCTTTCTGTGCTTTCTGCAGGATCTGAAGGACTTGATGAGGAAGGTGGGAGAAGTGACCTTTGTGGATGCACACAGGACCAAGAAGAATGAGGGGTAAGATCGCACAAGACGCATGCATCAGACGGTGTTCTGACTGTTACGTGACTGTGTAATGCAGGTGTCCTGATTTGTTTTACAGGGTGGTGGAGTTTTCTTCTCACAGTGATATGAAGAATGCCATTGACAAGCTGGATGGAACAGATCTGAATGGACGCAAACTCAAGCTGTACGAGGATCGCAAGAGGGAGTACGTACCAGATAATCTCATGTTGACTTTAAATTGCAAAGTTCTCACACAGGGTGGTTTTTTTTTTTTTTTTGTAAAATTAATGGGAAAAATTGGTTGGAAATTTTTACAAATTAGTGTTAGTACAATTATTGTGTGCTCCTTCAACAGTTAAACTTAAAGAACAAATTGACATTGCGTTCCCATTTAGTTCAGTCTAACATTCTTTTATGAAACCTGCAGAAACCCTGACAGTCTTAACCTGTATTCTTCTCTTCGCAGTCGTAGTAGGAGTCGTTCCCGCAGCAGGAGCAGCTCCCGTTCCCGCTCGCCCAGTCGGAGTCGCACCCCTGAGCGTGGAAGCAAGCGTTCTCGCAGTCAACTCCAATGATCGCACCCCAGAAGAAGAGTACAACAACCGGTCTCCTTCCGGCTCTCAAATCTCCTCCGGAAACAGAGCCGCTTGAAATCTCTGCAGAAGTCAGCACTAATTTGTGTATGTGTGTGTATGAGCGTGAGTGAGCAATTTTTTTTTTTTAATTTTTTTTTTTTTTTTTTTTTTTTTTTTTTTTACCCTTCACTTATTAATGTGGCATATGTCATTGTGCTACTTTAGTGTAAATTACTTTGAGTTGAATGGATGAGTGTATGAAGATGTTATGATTTCGTATTCTGAGGAACTGGGTGGGTTTAAGTGATAATGGAGTGGGTTAAGACTAGATATTTTTCACTGTCTTTTGATTTCTATTTTTATTTGATCAATATCAATCCTGGAGTACTTCTGTAGAGAACTTAAATGTATGTGGGTTTTATTTCTCAAACTCGCGTGTTAATTTTTGTTTTTGAGTCTTTATGGTGGTTCAACAGAAGGTTATGCCTGTATATACACTCTGGAATAAAGTATATTGGTATTTGGCAGAGAAAGACGTTTGAAGTGTTTCTCCTAGTGCCCTCAAATGTGCGCTCCGTTTGATAAGTGTGCTTTGGTTAGGAAAAACTGAAGCTTAATATCTTCCTTCTAACTTTTACAGCAAATCAGAGATAAGTTAAGTAGCTTGTCATTGCATTAGTCACTGAAAATTTTGAAATTCAGTCTGCCGATTAAGCTCAGTCCACTAGGTGATGCTGCTTCACAGTTTGCAAAAAAGTCCAAAGACCAGACTTGTACACAGTTTGAGTTTTACATGATTGTCACATTTTAGAAATTGAATCTTGGATTGGTAAGTAGGAGAGATCAAAAGTGAATTGATTTTAAAGTTGATTTCTGAAATGTATAGATCACCTGGTTAAGAGTTTTTGTATCAAGCAACTGTCTATTTTAGTTCAATTGACTGATTATTAAACTACTGAGCGGCTGCATGTCTGTGAGAATCGATACAGTTCCCATCTAGGGCCTCAACATGTACACAGCACAGAAACCGGGAGTTATTGATTCAGTCAGTACGGTATGAGAAGCACACTTGGAACCTGTATTTTATAAATTGATCTCTGTTGCTATGAGAATTCTGGCAACCACATATTGAGAAGTATGAATGGGAGGCGATATTGTAACATCTGCAGTGTCCAAGGACAAAGCTCCATGCCTCTACCGGTCCTTTATTTTCGCTCGTAAAACTAGTGTCCTCTGCACTGCGACGCTCTCGTCCTCAGGGGCAAACAGATAAAATCAAACTGCAAACAAACAACAGAAGTGCTTTGAGATCAGATGACTAAGAGCAATTTGTGCTTTACTGATGAGAATACGCTAGTTGTTTGAGAAACACATACACGTTACACATAGCGTAGACAAGTTGGAGAACAGTTAATTACAATACATACAACTAGAACAGCTTGTCCTTTTGCTCTTTCAACAACACGTTGTCATTGACAATAGCTGCAGCGTTTTTTTAAAAAAAAAAAAGTTCGAAAAGCATACTTATACATTTTAAAGAAAAAAAAACAGTAATATTAATAATAGAACTAGATTTGCATATCCATACCAGTTCATGTAAGGAAGCAAAAAAAGAAAAAAGGAGGTGGTGTGTGTGTGATAATTTCACCTAATGGTTTAGCTTAGAATTAATTTTAAAAGTTAAAAAAGCTATCACACAATTATCCTTGTGGGAAGAACATTTTAGAAATAAAACCAGAAAGGACAACGTGACCATGATGCTCCACACTTTTATTTACACATTTTTCTAATTACATTTAATTTAAGACAAATTTGTATCTACATGATACAAATGTTGTATTATTTGAACAATTGCAAGATTTTATTACATTTTGTTGCTGAAATCTACTCTTCTATTGGGATCAGGATCATCTTTAATTTTTTGTATCAAAGAGTATATTTATAATATTTTATTATATGATCATATTATCATTACAGAATGCTACTGTGATAAGTGAAATAGATGTCCAGGATACTGGACATTTGGAATAGCAATATAATATAATATAATATAATATAATGACAGTATATTATAAAAAAAGATATCTGTGAGATAATATTTAAAATTTAATTGGCCTATAATAACATCCATTATTGTTATTTTATTTATATTTTATCTTGAATAAATTCATCATGCAGTAGATTCAATAAAGGCTCCATGCTTGCTTTTTTGCAACACTGGTAAAAATAAACAAGTCCTATTCTTCCAGTAGGCTTAAGTCCAAATGCCCAGTACTTGCAAGGACTATAATACTATAATATTAATGATTATACTGGATTATGATACTGTACAATCCCAGCATGACGTAACTGTTCATTTATAAACAGCACTAGGTACTTTCACTACAGTTGTGTCCCGTTATTTGCTGGCCATCCCGAGTGTGCGAGAGCGCAGATGCGCCAGTCGCTGGTACAACCCGGGGTCACGTGACTTCCTGCGGCGAGCGACTGCTGCTGCTGCTGCAGTTTCTTGTCGCGAGCGCTCGGTGCACGGTGTGGAAACTCCGAACCACAGCGGCATGAAGCTGCGCACAGACACCGCACGAGAATCGCTGCGCCACCCGTGAACAGTAACCCGGCTCCGTAGAGCAGCGGATTAACAGCGGGAAGGATTTAGTTCCAGCGCGTTCCTGAGGGAGAAGTTTGCTCACTGTGTCGGTGGAGGTGAACGGGACACCAGCCGCGAGCATGGCGGAGAGAAGTGGCCGGTTAAGCTTCCCCGGGAGCGGGGCGCTAAACAGACCGGTGCCTATGAACCTGTTCGCCACCTGGGAGATAGACGGCTCCTCTCCTAACTGCATCCCCAGGTGAGAGTCGCGCGAGATCGGTGGACCCAGGTGGGCTGTTTGTCAGCGGGCGGGCAGGTGCACGGCGACAGGGAGTGGTGTGTCTGTGTGAGACAGAGAAAGGGTGTGTGAACTAGTTAGACTATCATTGTGGTGCACTGATCCAGCCCGCCTGATTGGACCGGTGTCAGCATCGGATCATGGTGGCACAAATCCAGTGATGTTCTGCTGATTTAGTAACGCTTTTCTGTCATTCACCATTAAGTGTTAAAATGTGACCCGGTTACTCTTTGATCACTGCAGTTAGTCTTTTAGAGATTATTATTATATAAATAATTATTATTATTATGACTAATTTCCGTTAAGCTTGGCGCGAACTGACAGTTTTGTTCTGACCGCGAACACAAACGAACTCTTTGGCCTTTGTGACGTCAGGGTTCCGTTCTCGCGCCTTGAGGTGGCACGCGCGGTTTGTTGTGAATCGGTTTTGCCGGAGGGGTCGAGCTGTCATCAACACGGGCCGGTGTCGTGCAAAATAACCCAGTGGATCTACTAGATGCACTTCCACCGGAACATAACGTTCTGACCCAGTGTTTCAGAGACTGCTGCTTCTCTTATTTGCTCTCATGAGTCATCAAAGTATTCTCTTTTTCTTTCTTTCTTTCTTTCTTTCTTTCTTTCTAAGCCACACATTAGATCAAAACAGAGAAGCTACTAATAAAACGGGCTTGACTAGCAGCCTATGTGTGCTGGCATGCAGGTTGTTTTTGTTTCTGTCTCATATAATAGTTATGATGAACTATGGGTGTTGTCCGCAAATGACCTTAAAAGACTGTTTAACTCATAAAAGAGAATTCTGTCTTTAATTATGCACCCTCCTCACTTACAGGAGAAATTCTAAAGACTGTAATGGTCTTTTTTTTTTCACTGCAGTGGCAAAGAATGTGGAGCTTTCAAGCTTCAAAAGCTATCATAAAGTGGGCTCTATGAAGATCACAAGCTTTCTGGAGCCACGCGATAGCTTCGTGTGAGGAGCAGTTCAAAGTGAAAGTTATTTTTCCTTGAACAAATCATTCTTTTGAGTCTTGACGTTTTAATGGATCAGTTGATCAGGTTCACAGAACCAGTCTGAATGGTTTGTTTACCATTTGGATTGAGTTCAACTCGCTGACTAAATGATCCATTATAAATGAAGGTGGTGATTTTTTTTTTTTAAAACGACCTCTCATAAATGCTTATAGATTGGAAATATAATGTGTGAGTTCTGTGGATTGCTTTTATTTTGCTCTTTTGTCATTTTGGAGATTGGCAGTCCTACACTGTAAAAATATCCCTTTAAATATGGTTGCACTGTAATAGATACTGTGACAATGTTTCTGGTATTATGAGATGCCTGTGTATTTTATAATAATTGTGTATTTTATTAAGATATGTAATGTTATTTGAACTACCAAAATCCACTATAGATTAAAATGTATCACCGTAATAATACAGGTGGCACAATAGAAAGCCACATGATGAATATTCTTCACAAATTCACCTTTGTGTTACACAGAAAGAACGTTATTGAGGTTTTGAAACAACATGAGGGTGTGAAATGACATCATTTTCATTTTCTGGTGAACTGTTCCTTTAAAACAACCTGAACTGGGGCAAATGGTGAGATGGATGGGGAATAAAGAGAGAGAGATGTGCCTTATGAATTCTTGATCATAATAAAAGATTCACGACTGTACCACAGACACATTTTCTCTCAGGCCCTTTGTCTGCCTGATGTATGTGTGTGAGGAGCACGACATTTGACCACAGAATTCCTACAGTTAATTATGTGTTAATTTAAAGGTCTGTTCTGTGCACATAATTGAAGCTGAGAGCAGAAACAAGTCATCTTATCACAGTGAGACACACTCATACATCTCTGTCTTAAAAATGACATTAACTTTAGTTTTTAATGAGCTAATTAATGAGCCACAGCAGCTGGTCTTCTGAGCTTTTTTGTAGGATTTTCCCCTAGGGCTTCCACTGCAGTGGGTGTGGCCTTGTTTGGAGATGCTATCTGATTGGCTGGGCCTGACGTGGCGGGTGTGTCCCTATTATAGGACTTGTTTTCTTATTTTTGGCTGTTAGGGAACTGTGAATATATTATCTTAGCAGCACTCAGACATGTTTTGCCAGTTTTCTAGTGAATATTTGAGTCATTGCAGTGTTGTTAACTAAAAATTAACTAAAAAAATATTAATAAATACTATAGTAGTGTACAAATAATACTAAAGCAACAGTGATTCATTGGTTTGTTTGTTTGATATAAAACCCCATTAAAACGCACGCACACACACACACACACACACACAGTGGTGTTTTTTTAATTTCTTTTTTTTGTGAAAGATGCATCTGTCACTCAATGTGTTCAGCTTTTGTGTTTTTGTCATGCTTCATCTCTTGCGTTTACTTGAGTGTTAAGTGTTTTTGTTTTTTAAGTGAGCGTATATGTGTGTGTTGAGTGTTTTGAAGAGAGATACTTTGCATCCTACTACCACATCTAAATTTGTGACCTCTGGAGATTGTGGGTCAGTTGTCAGCTTGAAGTGTTTGTGGTAGGTTGAAGCGTAGATCTGCGAGCAGCGGTTTTGAATGCAATTTCAAGCTGTTGATCTCTCTTGATGTTTGATTGTGTCAGAGAATAAGAGGATGAATGAATTTGTATTGAATGACAAGACTCGTCATCATTCAGATTACACACTGCAAAATAGGTCACAACACATTGAGTCTGAAGCCTGTGTGACTGTTGTGTGTTATGGCAGATTTGATAGATTTAAAAGGGCTTAATATTAGCTCACTGTAGCTGCCATAATCCTCACGTTCAATTAAGCTGTCAGAGCTGACACATTCGGACTGGTTCAGTCCCGCTGAAGTCAGTCAGAGACTATCGGAGTGTAAAAAAACAGAAGGTAACTGAACGCTACAAGACACAGAAATGAACTACGAATAAAATAGCTACAGCAGAAAGGTTGTTTTACTCATTCACTTTTCAGTCCTGGATGTGAATGTAAAGTGTGTTGATTTGTAAATGTGTGTGTAATATGATGTTTTGTGCTGTAGCTGTAGAAAGCAGTCTTGTTATTGTTAAACTAAAACTATTAAAAATCATTTTCACTAATTGAAATCAAGCTGAAAAACTAACTGATATGTGAATGTAAGATGAAGTTGAAGTACTAAAATTGCTAAAGGCACAGCTGAAGTAGAAGTTAAAGCTATATACAAATATTAAAAAAGCGAATAAAACCACATAGCAAAATTACTAAAACTAAAATTGAAATGAAAAGTGAAAATTGAAAAATAAAAGCTAATTCAGAAGGAAGTTATGAGGTTTTTGGAGGTTAGGCTCTTGATATCTTGATAAATTAAAATGTTCTTGTTCTTTTGAGTTCATAGTACATTGAAAATGAGCAGTTTTAATAAACTAAACTAAACTAAAACTGTGGTGCCAAAATGGCTTGTTTCTGACATCAGAAACCTAAACTTATTAAGACATGGCCGCCCACATTTACACATCAACAATGCCTATTCAGTGTTGAGCGTGGCCTGTCCAGTCACGTTGAGGTAATACTGAGGGAGTAGCAAAGATATTATTAGTACTAAACACCAGAAAACGTATTTGTGTTTAACTATAGATGATATCAATGGCAGATTTTACAATTCCATACTATTTTGTCTAAATAAATAAAAAATAAAGCATTACAAACTAAAATCAGTAATTTTAGTGAATTTAGGCATCACAGCAATATAATTTAATGGATATTCATTTTGAAATTTGCTATAAATTACATTTCACAGTTCTAAATGATTAATGTTTTTACATATTAACTTTAAGTGAGTGTTTGCCTACATGATGAAAAGATAGTCTTATAGTAAAAATAGGGAAAATAAACACTAGGCCTATTAAATATCCAGTTTGAACTAATAAATAAAAAAAACCTTTAATATTGTCTGATAACTGATATTCTGTATATCCTGAGAGTAGAATTCCATTCACCAGCAGGAGCTTAAATACAAACTTATTCTTTATAGTGACGCTGTCCTGCTGACTGTGTACACGGCCCCGTTATGGTCCTTTGTATCTTCTGAAGTGGGCATCGTTTTCACTAAAACAATAGAAATCTCTCTCTCTCTGATTGAACAGGCTGTGCTAGGCTGTCATATTTGTGTGTGTTGGTGGAGTGTGTGCTGCGTTCTCACCCAGAGGGAAGAAACAGTCATGGCTTTGTCTTTAACGCACCCACAGCCATTCTTACACACACACTAACAGGAGCAGGGTAAATAGGCGTATTGTTTACATGGTAAAGCGCTGTTTTGTCTTGGAGCGTTTTGTTGTGTATTTTGTGAACGTTCTTGATTCGGAGGGATAGCAGATGCTTTTACTTGAAATCTCTTTAATGGGACAATGAATGACCGTGCAGCTCTTTTATAGCACGTGGTCTAAGTCTGTGCATCAGTGCCTGTTATGGCGCTGTTCAGTCATGATGTCCATTTTGTAGGTTAACCTAGAGGACTAATTTGCTATGTTCCCTCAGGAAGTTTTACTGGGTATTAGAATAGTGCTTTTCAATGTGTGTGAAAAATAAGGTTACTTTAAATTAATTAACTACAACAAAGATGTTTGGTAGTCAGTAACTTTTTTTTTTTTTTTTTGGAAAAGAAATTATATTTGACAATTTATTCGGTAAGGACACTTTGAATTGTTCAAAATGAACAGTAAAGACATTTATAATGTTGACCATACATGACCATATCACTTCGCCAAATGATTTCTGTTATTTCAAAGGTCTTACAACAGCAAAATAACCAAAACCCACAATGACACTGGCCAAAAAAATAAATATAGTAAACAAAAGGATAAAAACGACAGATCATGTCCATGTTTTTGCCACAAAATTACACTTTATGTACGGAAAGCACATACTCTATCTCTTCCGCTCTCAGTCCCTCCCTCACAATACAGTTTGCACACACATTAACATAAGCGCTAATGTTGTTTGCGCTACTCTGACGATTTTATCTGTAACATAGTTTAACAACTTAAAAACTACATGACTTCTCACAAGCGAGGTAACAACAACGGCGCTGTTCATGAAGAAAATGAACTTAAAGTTTCACTAGAACTAGAGACATTGCTGCCAAGCACTACTGAGAGACGCACAGATTCACAGAGGTCTCTCTCTCTCTCTCTCTCTCTCTCTCTCTCCTCTCATAACTTAGTTATTAACTGCATTAGTCTGCTATCAACGGCTCAAGCCTCTGTTATGGTTTAAAATGATGTTTTGGAATTAGCAATGGAGGCATTGGATGAGATGCGGAAGAAATAATCCTACTCACAATAGTGATTTAAGTAGAAAAACCGGACAAATGCCTTGAAATATATCATCTGATCGATGTCTTGAGGTGTGGCAACTGTAGTATAAGCGGAATAATTGACTTCGGTCCGTTGAATTATTAGAAAAATAATGCATACCCGAGGTGGTGATGCGGCCACGATGCGAAGCGGCCCGTCGTCAATTATTCCTTACTTATGTCATTCCAAACCCGTAAGATCTTTGTTCGTCTTTGGAACACAAATTAAGATATTTTTGATGAGCTTTCTGACCCTGCATAGACAGCAATGCAACTACAACGTTCAAGGCCTAGAAAGGTAGTAAGGACATCATTAAAATAGTCCATGTGACTTCAGTGGTTTGACCGTAATTTTATGAAGCTACAAGAATAGCCTACATTTTGTGCACAAAGAAAATGAGAATAACAGCTTTATTCAACAATTTCCTCTCTTCCGTGTCAGTCAGTCAGTCTTTGTCACGCATTCACAAGAGTGCCATGATGTATGTGAATAAAGTCGTAAAACAAAGTCATTATTTTGTTTTCTTTGTGCACAAAAAGTATTCTCGTAGCTTCATGAAATTACGGTTGAACCACTCATGTCACATGGACCATTTTGATGATGTCCTTACTACCTTTCTGGGCCTTGAACGTGGCAGGACCCTTGCTGTCTATGCAGGATCAGAAAGCTCTCAGATTTCATCAAAAATATCTTAACTTGTGTTCCGAATCTGAACGATGGTCTTTTACGGGTTTGGAACGACATGAGGACAAGTAATTAATGACAGAATTTTCATTTTTGAGTGAACTATCCCTTCAAGCATCACAACGTTTTTCAACATTGATAATAAAAAAAAAAATTCTTAAGCATCAAATCAGCATATTAGAATGTTTTCTGAAGGATCATGTGACACTGAAGACTGACTGCTGAAAATTCAGCTTTTCCATCACAGGAATAACTTATTTACAGTTATTTTAAATTGTACAATTTTATTAATACGACTGTTCTTACGGTTTTTATATATATCATATATATAATTCACCTATATGTTTAATAAAACTATTTAGAATTTCTCTGTACATATGGCAGGAAATGAAGTGACTTCTTGCACAAACACACACTCACCCCACCCCCACACACACACCAGTGCACAGCTATCTGCTTACTCAGCACTTACAGTCGGATGGGGGGTAGGTGTGTGTGTGTGTTTGCTCTCTATTTGTGTTTGGTTCTCAATCCTTCAGATTCCAGTCTGGTCTAGTCTGAAGGTTTGTTAAAAAGGACTGTGACATAAGCGCACAGACACACACACACCTAGGGCTGGGCGATAAATCGATTTTATCGATTAACTCGAATGTGTAGTTAATGTCGACTTGTTTGAATGAAAATCGGTTTTTCTATTAAAAAAAAAAA
>JAFVLL020044646.1:0-13075 GCA_021397915.2 Tor tambroides | reverse complement strand
GAGCTGGGAAAGGAGTTCAAGGGGAACGCCTACCACCTGATGCACAAAAACTGCAACCATTTTTCTTCTTCGCTGTCTGAGGTCAGTATACTCCCCATACGCCTTTTTTGATAGGACTAGGCATATGCAGCTTCACAGACTCGTGACATTCTACATTCTGACATCATTTTATTCTCTCTTTTTCTCTCTCTAGTTGCTGTGTGGTAGAGAGATCCCACGCTGGGTCAATCGATTGGCATATTTCAGCTCCTGTATTCCATTTCTGCAGAGTTGTCTGCCTAAAGAGTGGCTCACACCTGCAGCGCTCCAGAGCCATATCAGCATGGGCCTTCGGAGGGAGAACACACGCGATTCCAGCGACGACGAGCCCTCGTCTGCCACAGAGGCAGCTGCTGGAACATCACACAGCTGCAGGCACACCCGCGTGTGATCTTACATATATATTTACACGCAGTATTACACTAATCTGAACACACATACACTCCAACCTCTGATCCTGCTGCTACAGCGCCTCCTGCTGGACTGGATGAACACCAGACCTCATGGCCTCTCTGAATGAGGAAATCAAAGTCGTGTTTTTCAGTAGAGCCTACAGGGATTTAAAAAGCTTGAAATGGTACTCTTAAAGTTTTAGAATTGTTTGATTTTTACTAAGATTTTAGGGAAATGAAAACAGTGTTTGCCATTTAGTGTTCTCTCTCTAAGCGCATAGGACAATATGAATGAAGGGCGATCGTGATGGACTGCCCCCTGCTGGTGTGTGACTGCACTACAGGCCCCTTCCATAAATCCTGAAATTTTTCTTTTAATCTCATCTGGATGTTTTCCAGATTTAGCCGAGTTTGCTGTGTATTCAATTCTTTTCTATTCTGTGATGGAATAAGCGTGTCATCTGAAGAGGAACGTACATTCCTAACCTTATTTTTTTCCTCAGTGACTTTAGTAATATTAATCTGCTTTAATTTAATTATATGATGTCAAACTAATGTCATCTTTGGTTTACATTCGTTTTATTTCTAGCTCTCTTTTTATATTTTACTGCAAGGTTTGCAATTAATTTACACTAAAAAGGGCCGATGACACCACGTGTGACATACTGACAGCAGTTGGAAATTGCAGCCTTATAACTGTAAGCCATTGATATGCTGGACTCAACTGAAACAAAAGACCCCTGTTGTTCAGTCATCAAGGACACAAAGGGGGCATTTGTGAGGGTGATGTTGAGGGGGTGGGTGGGGTCTACACATCAGGCCTGGTATCAGTACTGTACAACAGTGTTGTGATTGAATGCAATGTCTCAGTGATTAAGAGAAAGGGAGTGTTGCAAAGGTGTTAATGGTCATTTCTCTTGACTTTAGTAATTGTGGTTTCTGGCTTTTAAAAGTGCAGATTGAAAAGAGTAATGTTGTTGTTCAAATGAGTCATCCACAGCTCACTACATAGTTTTTTCACAAATTTTTGCCCTGGTTTTCAGTCTGGAGTAGTCGACAGCAGTTGCCAAAAGTCAGAGCCAGATTTCACAGAAAATAGTGTATGATGGTCACAGACTCGAGTATGGTTCCATCCAGTCGGAGGATCAAACATGTTTGAGTTGTGTTCGGCATGACTTGTAATTGTGTCATACTCAGTTGTTTAGTGTAGGATGCCTAGTTTTTCTCTGTAACCATTTAGAAAGTTGGCAAGCATATAATGCCTGGTGTTTTAAAATCTGTTCAGATTTTAAAAGTTGTGAAATGTATTCCAGCCTCAACAGTAATTTAAGACCACAACTAAAGGTTGTAAGGTCTTTCCAGTGTTCAGGCAATAGTAAAGGTATACACCATATCTAATTTTTCACAAATGAAAATAAAACTGGGAGAGATGTACAAATTGTACAATAGGGTGATTGTCTAATGTTCCTATGGCAATTTTCATTTGTTTTACCCACAAATTTTGTTAGAAAAGCATATTTTCAGTATTGTGTCAGTTGATGGATGAACAGCAAAGTTAAAATATTTCAATGTCTGTCAATTAGTAAAATATTAAATATGGTGTATACCCTGACAGTGGTCCATATCAGAGTAAATGATACATCTCTCAATATTATTTTGACCTTCTGTACCATTTTGCCTGCCAGAATCATCTCTAGAAGCCCATCTTCTCTTCTGTCTCTCAGGATGGCATGGTATTGTAGGTGGAAACACGGGTGTTTCATGAGTCAAATCTATAGGAAATATGTTTTCGGTGACATATTTATAAAAATGAATTTTATATTTGGAATATGATTCTATTTACTGTTATTTTGTCAAAGATATTATCGACCTGTAGAGCCTAATTCTTATGATGCTATTTTTGTTTTATTTAATCTGAGGCCACAACTGAGATCTTTTACTAGTTCAGCGAAGACCCGTTTTGTAGGCATTACCCACTGATGCCATTTCTAGCCTCGATTAGTACGTCTTGTTTTCATGTGATGGACAATTTCAGACATTTACAGATGAATAGAGAATAAAGAAATTAAGTTTTTTATTTTCCCAGAATTTCATTAATTCACACTTAATACCAAGAGCCATTGTTCTCATGTGACTCCTGATATGTTCAGCAGAAAAGATAACTAGATGTGATGTCTTCAGTTTCCAAACTGGATCAACCCAGTTCCAACTGTGTAAACCGAGCTTAAATGTTAAAAGTATCAAGTCTAGCAATTAAATTTATTTCAACGCTTTATTCGGTAAAATAATTTATCTTGTATAAGTATATAAGAAATCGTGAAATAACCATTTTCAATATGCTCACGTACACATGCACGAGCCTCGCCTGCCATTACCCTCCCCGCCTTGCGCGTGAACACGCATATAAATTCTTCTGCGCGCGGCTGTTTCCCAGTCTCGAGGCCAACGCCATTTTGTCCTGTAAGCAGAGGTGAGAAGACGAAGCTGAGTTTCCTAAAAAATACATTTTGTTTTTAGGTGTATTGCTAGTTTAGTGTTGTATTCGAGCTTTGTTAATGCGAAACGAATTCATTGGAATGATATTTTGTCAGTTTTTGTGGTTTAACAGAGTAAATTTATCTACGCAAACTGACTAACGTTAGGCCTCAGCTGCACGTTTGATCCGTGTTCATTAGTCGTGGTATATTTTCTCAAAACTGACTTAAATTTGATTTTTACTGACTTAAGGTATTCGTGATTTATAGCAACACTGGGGTTTTGGCATTGTAGGGCTGTGTATATAGTGACTTTTATCAGTATTGATTCAGTGGTTTTGCAGAGTCAACAGGCGGTAACGTTAGATGTTTTTGTTTAAAGCGCTTTTAGAAACGAGTTTTTGTTTTACATTAGTTGAGGGACCCCTGTGTTGCAGAAAACCATGTCATTATAATTTCACGAATGTTTTTGGATGATCATAAGTGATTTAACGTGGACTGATGGGACTGGATAAATCATTATCCAGTGTTATACCGTGTGTGACCAGCAGGCGCACGGATGCTTTTTTTCCCCCCTACAGTTCAAAGTACGTGTTTGCCCAGACTGTTGATTAACATTTTCACAATCTTGCCCTAGAATTCCCTGAATCTTTCATCACCATGAGTGGATGTCGTGTGTTCATCGGCCGTCTGAGCCCTCATGCTCGTGAAAGAGACGTGGAGAAGTTCTTCAAAGGCTACGGACGCATTCGGGAGATTAACCTGAAAAACGGGTTTGGCTTTGTGGTTAGTATTGACGCTTTTTTTGAGGGTCTTTTAAGGTCCGGGTATACTTCACTTTCCGCGTTCCGTTCCGTCTCGCGCACAACCGCGTCCGCACAGCTTTCAAAGTATACTCAACCGCTGACGAGTGCGGGCGGACAAGCTCGACACATGCACAGTACCACATACTTGACTTGCGCTGTCTCAACATTCACGTCGCGCATGCGCTGTTGTACGCGCGCCATCCGCGCGGTCTCAAAAAAAAAAATTGCCTGCACGAGGACGGGGTGCGCGGCAGTCCGCGAGCCCTTCTGATGACGAAAATGACGTAATGCGGACGGCCGATGTATACTTTGGCCTTTATGTGTGAGGTGATGGTGAAATCTTTCTCACTGCCCCCTGCTGTCTGATTTCCACAGGAGTTTGACGACCACAGGGACGCAGATGATGCGGTGTATGAGCTGAATGGAAAAGAGCTCTGCAGTGAGAGGTGAGACTGAATCTAGAGCTGCTGTCGCCATCTGCCTAATGTACATGATTAGGCTTGTTTCATAGTGTTGAAGTCAGCATGAAATGAAAATGTACCCTATTTTTGTAAACGCATCTCATAGATCTTGTAGAGTACTGCCATAATTTCCCTAGAGATTTCAGTAAGTTCATATAAGTGGGTTTTTCAGTAAGTAAACAAGATCTGACAGTGGATATTTTACTCTGCAACATTAAATTACACACACCCATACTAAAATTGCAGTGTTACACAGTTGAAGCAGTTTAAATGATGTATTTCACATTGTTTACCATTTATTGAAACCCTATAGAAAAAAAGAAAAAAAACACCAATGGAGAATTAAACTTCTAGTGTTGACGTAATGGCTGCTGCACTCTATTGTGAACAATCCATGTGCATAAAAAAAAAAAAAAAAAAATTTTAACCCTGTCCCCACAAGCTCTCATTCAGTTGCCCCCACTTTTGAGTGCAATGTCCACATCTCAAAATACAATAAACAACCGATGCTTAGAAAGTCCCTGGCCTACCTTTATTTTCAATCTTTTATACTCGCATGTATGTCACAATACAGAAGAAAAGATCTGTCGCTACTTCAGTTTCACCATGACCTTAATGGTTTTTATTAACCCCAGGGTGACCATTGAACATGCCCGCTCTCGCCGAGGCAGAGGCGGCGGCCCAGGAATGGGAGGACGTTTTTCTCCACGTTTCGGAGGGTATCGTAAATCCCGCAGTGGGGGTTCAAGGTACGCAAACATTGTGAGCAATCATACGCCGTTTGTTGCGATATAGTTCAAATGCGTTAATCTCTGCCCTTCTCTTAGGTATGGACCACCCGTGCGCACGGAGCACAGAATCATTGTGGAGAATCTCTCCTCTCGCATCAGCTGGCAGGTGAGCGTCCCGAGCTGTAGCAACGGAGTGGCGTAGCAGCCTTCTGTTGTAGCCTTCTGCACTACTTTTGCATTTGACATCTGTATAAGCACACAAACAATTAGTTACCTTTTATTACTGTTAAACGGGAAGTGTTTTTTTTTTTTTTTTTTTTTTTTTTCTCTCTTCACCTCAGCCAAACCTTACATAAGTAAAAATGATGATTTTAATGTTGAAAGGTTCTCTAACCCAGACCCATGTTTTTCAAACCTTTTCTTTAACAGCTGTGCTCTGGTATTCTTTAATTGGAGTTGCATGCACAGCCTCCGAGGTGCATAGCGCCCTCCCCTGGTTGTGTTCTGAATAGTGTCCCTGTGGTGCCTCACCCGACACGCAGTGTCTGCCGGTCTAAGTCTTGGCTGGGTTCGTAGCGCCATACAGAACCGTAGCACAGGATAGCCTTAGAGGAGCTGGGTAGCTGCTCTCTGGAGGATCTGTGATGTCAGATCTGCTCCATCTCCCCCGATCTGCTGTTTGGGTCTTAATCTGTTGGTGCTGAAGCGGGGAGGGGTGCAGGGTTTTGGCCCCTCCCCATCCTCTCTCTCTCTCTGGTGGGGTCCGTTCTTACGGAGGCCGGATGGGTCGAGTCCGAGGTCGTTTTAACACTTCATTGCTTCCGTTTGCTATTTGGACAAGTGGCTCTTTGCTAATGCCTTCTGTGGTTTGGAACGGTAAGTAGCTCATCACACTGGATAGTTACACGGTAAAGAGGTTTCTGTCACTTTAAATCTGGAGTTAGTTGTAAAAGGAGAAAGATTGCCGGTAGGAAGTTTTAAGACTCGCACAAAATCTAATTAACAAAATGAGAACCTGTTCTCAGGAACTAGCTGTAGTCAGGCGTGTCTCCATCTGAGGGCTTTGCTTCCTGCTGTTTTACACAATCTAAATGAGATTTGTGTTGCTGAAAACGCTCCGGTAGTTTTAGAACTGGGACAAACATCCGGTAAGATGACATCTGTTGAGGGAGTCTTCTACAGGTGCACACTTTAGAGCAGATGCTGCAGAATGCTCTGTGTGTGTGTGTGTGTGTGTGTATATTAAATGTGTGGGTGCCAAAGTGTAGTGTGTGCAGTGCTTTTGGCTTTCTCTGAAAGTGTGTCATTAAGTGCTTTCTGTGCTTTCTGCAGGATCTGAAGGACTTGATGAGGAAGGTGGGAGAAGTGACCTTTGTGGATGCACACAGGACCAAGAAGAATGAGGGGTAAGATTTTGTGCATGTACGCATAAGACTGTGCTCTTACTGTTACACGATTGTTACAGTGTTGTCCTGATTTGTTTTACAGGGTGGTGGAGTTTGCTTCACACAGTGATATGAAGAATGCCATTGAGAAGCTGGATGGAACAGATCTGAATGGACGTAAACTCAAGCTGTATGAGGATCGCAAGAGGGAGTATGTACCAGACAATCTCGCATGACTTCAAATTGCTTCTCACACAGGGTTTCTTTAGGTCTTAATTAATTCACCCTACCACAATTTAAAGCCTTAAAAAGGCCCTAAATCAAAGCAGAAAAAGTCTTATTCATGAAGTCATGGTATTAAATGCTTATCTGTATTTTCCATTTTTATATATATATATATATATTATACACCAAATGTCCTTAAACAATTCTTAGGCTTTCTTCAGTGAAGTAAATGGAAAAATTGGTTATTTTCAAAATTAATGTTGCTAAATACAATTGTGTGCTCCCTCGTCAGTTACATTTAAAGAACATTGACATTACGTTCCCTTTTAATTTACTTGCATTCATACATTTACCTTCATAAAACCTGCAGAAACCCTGACACGGTCTTAACTTGTTGTTCTTCTCTCTGCAGTCGTAGTAGGAGTCGTTCCCGCAGCAGGAGCAGCTCCCGTTCCCGCTCGCTCAGTCGGAGTCGCAGCCCTGAGCGTGGAAGCAAGCGCTCTCGCAGTCGCTCGGCCAGTCGCACTCCAGAGAAGAGTACCAGCAACCGGTCTCCTTCCCGAACTCCATCTCCTCCAAGGAAACAGAGCCGCTCCCGATCTGCTTCTGCAGAGAGTCGGCACTGAAAATAATTGTGTGGGTGTGCATACGAGTGAGACTGTGTGGGTGTGTGTTGGGTTTTTTTTTTTTGTTTTTTTTTTTCTCCCTCCCTCCTCTCTCTCCACTTATTAATGTGGCATATGTCATTGTGCTACTTTAGTGTAAATTACTCACTGTGAGTTGAATGTGTGTGTGTGAGATGTTTTGATTTCTTATGCTGAGGAACTGGGTGGGTTTATGTGATAATGGAGTGGGTTAAGACTAGATATTTTTCCACAATGTTTTGTTGATTTCGATTTTTATTTGATCAGTATCAATCCTGGAGTACTTCTGTAGAGAACTTAAAATGTGGGATTTGTTTCTCAAACTCACCTTTTTGTTTTTGAGTCTTTACGGTGGTTCAACAAGGTTTTGCCTGTGTATATACACTCTGGAATAAAGTATATTGGTATTTGGCAGAGAAAGATGTTTGAAGTGTTTCTTCTAGTGTGCTCAATTTGATTAGTGTGCCTCTGTATTGGTTAGGAACACCAAACCTTAATGTCTACATTCTAACTTTAACTGTTATATCGGAGTTTCTATAAAATAAACTTGTTTGTCATTTTACGTTAAATTTTGAAATTCAGTCTCTGTGCTGATTAAGTTCAGTCCACTAGGTGATGCTGCTTCATAGTTTGCAATAAAGTCTAAGACCAGACTTGTACAGTTGAATTTTACGTGATCATTTTTTTTAGAAGTTTAAGCTTGGATTGGGTGATCGAAAGAGAAATTTGATTTAAACATATGTATAGATCACCTGTTTAAGAGTTTCTGTATCAAATAACTGTCTATTTTATCGTTTAAGTGACTGATTATAAAAACTATCACTCAGCGGCTGCATGTTTGTGAGAATCGATACAGTTCCCATCTAGGGCCTCAACATGTACACAGCACAGAAACCGGGAGTTATTGATTGTCAATACGGTATGAGAAGCACACTTGAAACCTGTATTTTATAATTGATCTCTGTTGCTATGAGGATCCTGGCAACCACATATTGAGAAGTATGAATGGGAGGCGATATTGTAACTTCAGCAGTGTCCAAGGGCAAAACACTCCCTCCATGCCTCTACCGGTCCTTTATTCTTTTTGCTCGTAAAACTAGTGTCCTCTGTGCACTGCGACACTCTCGTCCTTAAGCGCAAACAGATAAAATCAAACTGCAAACAACAGAAGTGCTTTGAGATCAGATGGCTAAGAGCAATTTGTGCCGTACTGATGAGAATACACTAGTTGTTTGAGAAACACATACACAAATAGCATAGACAAGTTGAACAGCCAATTACTATAAATTCAACTGGAACAGTTTTGTCCTTTTGCTCTTTCAATAACACGTTGTCATTGACAATAGCTGCAGCGTTTTACAGACAGAAAAAAAAAAAAAAAGCATACTTTTATACATTTGGAAAAATTCAGTAATAATAATAAGGATTTATTTGGATTTGCATTTCCATAAGAAATTACCAGTTGATGTAAGGTAGTTTAAAAAGAAAAAAATAGTTTTAGGTTAGCTTAGAATTTGCTAAGTTTACAAAAAGCTAACACAATTATCCTTGTGGGAAGATCATTTTAGAAATAAAACCAGAAACCAACGTGAGCATGACGATCCACGCCTTGAATTACACCTTTTTCTAATTACATTAAATTTAATATAAGACATATTATTATTATTATTATTATTTGAGAAATTGTAAAGTTTATTACATTTTGTTGCTGAAATCATGATCAGGATAATCTTGAATTTTTTGGATCAAAGAGCATGTAAGTATATTTATAATATTTTCTTATATTATTATCATTATAGAATGCTATTGTTATAAGTGAAATTGATGTCCAGGATACTAGACATTTGGAATAACAATATAATATAATATAATATAATATAATATAATATAATGACAGCATATTATAAAATATATATCTGTGAGATAATATTTAAAAGATAATTGGTCTATATTGACATCCATTATTGTTATTTCATTTATATTTTATCTTGACCAACTTCTCATCATGCAGTAGATACAATAAATGTTCCACGCTTGCTTTTTTGCAACACTGTCCCATACTTCCAGTAGTGTTAAGTCCAAATGTCCAGTACTTGCAAGCACTATAATATTACAATATCGATGATTGTACTGTATTATAATACTGTACAATTCCAGCATTACGTAACTGCTCGTTTATAAACAGCACTAGGTACTTTCACTACTGTTGTCCCGTTATTTACTGGCCGTCCCGAGTGTGCGAGAGCGCAGATGCGCCAGTCGCTGGTACAGCCCGGGGGTCACGTGACTTCCTGCGGCGAGCGACTTCTGCTGCAGTTTCTTGTCGCGAGCGCTCGGTGCACGGTGTGGCAATTCCGAACCACAGCGGCATGAAGCTGCGCGCAGACACCGCACGCGAATCGCTGCGCCACCGGTGAAAGGTAACCCGGCTCCGTAGAGCAGTGGATTAACAGCCGTTTGAACGGGATTTAGACCCAGCGCGTTCCTGAGGGAGAAGTTTGCTCACTGTGTCGGGTGGAGGTGAACGGGACACCAGCAGCGAGCATGGCGGAGAGAAGTGGCCGGTTAAGCTTCCCCGGGAGCGGGGCGCTAAACAGACCGGTGCCTATGAACCTGTTCGCCACCTGGGAGATAGACGGCTCTTCTCCTAACTGCATCCCCAGGTGAGAGTCACCCAGGTGGGCTGTTTGTGAGCGGGCAGGTGCACGGCGACAGGGAGTGGTGTGTCTGTGTGAGACAGAGAAAGGGTGTGTGAACTAGTTTGTGGTGCACTGATGGAGCGCGTCTGATTGGACCGGCGTCAGCAGCGGATCACGGTGGCACAAATCCAGTGATGTTCTGCTGATTTAGAAACGCTTTTCTGTCATTCACCATGAAGTGTTAAAATGTGACCCGATTGCTTTGTGATCACTAGTCTTTTAGAGTTTATTATTTATATTATTATTATTATTATTAATAATAATAATAATAATAATAATAATAATAATTAACGTTATGTTTGACGCGAGTCTGGGGGTTTGACAGTTCTGTTATGCCCGCGAAGACAAACAAACTCTTTGGCCTTTGTGACGTCAGTGTTCCGTGCTCGGGTGAGGTGGCACGCGCGGTTTGTTATGAATCGGTTTTGCCGGAGGGGTCGAGCTGTCATCAACACGGGCCGGTGTCGTGCAAAATAACCCAGTGGATCTACTAGATGCAATGTCACCGGAACATAACGTTCTGACCCAGAGTTTCAGAGACTGCTGCTTGGCTTATTTGCTCTCATGAGTCATCAAAGTATTCTTTCTTTCTTTCTTTCTTTCTTTCTTTCTAAGCCACAAATTAGATCAAAACAGAGAAGCTACTAATAAAACGAGCTTGACTAGCACCGTATGTGTGCTGGCATGCAGGTTGTTTTTGTTTCTGTCCTGTATAATAGTTATGAGCTATGAGTGGTGTCCGCAAATGACCTTAAAAGACAGTGCACCCATAAAAGAGAATTCTGTCTTTAATTATGCACCCTCCTCACTTACAGCAGAAATTATAAAGACTGTAATGGTCATTTTTTTCACTGCAGTTGCAGAGAATGGGGACTGGACCTTTCAAGCTTCAAAAGCTATCATAAAGTGGGCCCTATGAAGATCACAGGCCTTCTGAAGCCACGCGATAGATTTGTGGGAAAGAGCAGTTCAAAGTGAAAGTCATTTTTCACTGAACAAATCATTCTTTTGAGTTTTGAGCCTATAGGTTGGAAATATAATATGTGAGTTCTATGGATTGCTTTTATGTAGCTTTTTTGTCATTTTGGAGATTGACAGTCCTACACTGTAAAAATATCCCATTAAATATGATTGCACTGTAATAAATACTGTGACAATGTTTCCGGTATTGTGAGATGCCTCTGTATTTTATAATAATTCTATATTTTATTAAGTTATATAATGTTGGTATACTAAACTATTTGAACTACCAAACTCCACATTATAGATTAAATGTATCACCATAATAATACAGGTGGCACAATGGAAAGCCACGTGATGAGTATTCTTCACAAATTCATCTTTTGTGTTACACAGAAAGAAAGTTATTAATGTTTTGAACAACATGAGGGTGTGAAATGACTGAATTTTCATTTTATGCTGAACTATTCCTTTAAAACAACCTGAACTGGAGCAAATGGTGAGATGGATGGGGAATAAAGAGAGAGAGATGTGCCTTATGAGTTCTTGATCATAATAAAAGATTCACAACTGTACCACAGACACATTTTCCCTCAGGCCCTTTGTCTGCCTGCTGTATGTGTGCAAGGAGCACGACGTTTGACCACAGAATTCCTACAGTTAATTATGTGTTAATTGAAAGGTCTGTACTGTGCACATAAATGAAGCTGAGAGCAGAATCTGAGGGAAAAACTCATCTTATCACAGTGAGACACACTTGTACATCTCTGTCATAAAAATGACATTAGCTTTAGTTTTAAATGAGCTACAGCAGCTGGTCTTCTGAGTTTTTCTGTAGGATTTTCCTCTAGGGCTTCCACTGCAGTGGGTGTGGCCTCATTTGGAGATAATATCTGATTGGCTGGTCCTGATGTGGCGGGAGTGTCCCTATTGATAGTTTTCACGTGACGTCACACTCTTATAGGAAGAGTGACTACTAAAACGAAGCTTTGCTCCACTGACTGCCAGTTATTTTTACGCAGTTTGCATTAAGTAGTAATGTAGCAAAACGCAGATGTTAAAAGGCGAAATTCAGCAAACACCTTATTGATGGTGTATATTTTGTACAGGCAACCAGATGAAGCCAGAATATAAACACAATGTGCAAAGTTTCACGTTAAGTGGCTTCCCATAGACAACCATTAGAAGGAAAACTCTGAACCATTAAGCGGATTGCGTTCATATTCCAGCCTCATCTGCTTGCCTGTGTAAACTATGCATCATTAATATAGAGATTACTGAATTTGATCTTTTAATATTACTGTTTTAAATACATTAAGGCACTTTAAGTGTTTTTACAACGTTTTGGCGCACTGTTTAATGATTGAAATATTGTCGCGGGTGCATAAAATGGATTGCAAATGGCCAAAACTTGCATTTTGTTCACATTCCTTTGTTTTATTCTTTTGAGACGTGATCTAAATATTTGCGGCTGGGAAACAGATGGAAAATGAACAGGCTTGTCCTGCAGTTCTATGGATGTTTTGCCCGCCAGGTCTTCGAGCCGGTCATGTGACTGAAAACTATGAATTGTAGGACTGGTTTTCTTATTTTTGGCTGTTAGGGCACTGTGAATATATTATCTTGGCAGCACTCAGAGGTGTTTTGCCAGTTTTCTGTTGAATATTTGAGTCACTGCAAAGTCTAAAAACTGTAAAATCAAAATATTAATAAATACTATAGTAGTATACAAATAATACTAAAGCAACAGTGATTCATTGGTTTCTTTGTTTGATACATAAAATTAAAACCCTATTAAACACACAGATACACACACACCACACACTGTCTGAGGTGTGTATTATTTGTGTGAAAGATGCATCTGTCGATCGGTCAATGTGTTCAGCCTTTGTGTTTTTGCAGCCTGGTCTCATATTTATACGTAGGTATTAATACGTAACATTTACAAGCACAAAACGTACATTTTTGTACGTTTTTATTGATGCTAAAACGTACAATTTAGACGTATTTCAACATTTAAAACGTACAAATCAATACGTATTTTTTAGCTAAAAAACGTACAAATATTTACGTATCTTTTATATCATTAAGATATTCGTATCAATGCATTTTTATCATTTTTTCAATAAGACCCCTTAACAATAAGACCCCTTAATTTTTTCAATTAGACCCCTTAACCTACCCCCAAACCTAAACCTACCCATTTTACAGCGAATATGCATTTTTATCATTTTATTAATAAGCAATTTAGATTTTAGA
>JAFVLL020044645.1:0-12467 GCA_021397915.2 Tor tambroides | reverse complement strand
AAGCTGCTTGTGATGGGCTTTGGTTTATCATGTGACTTTCTCATCACCACCTGCATTTGGTGGTTATCAGTGTATTTCAAAGGTACAAAACAGATGTCAGTACTTCAGTAGGTTGGTATATTAACATATCAGTTAATGAAATTATGGTATTTAACTGTAAATTTAAGTTAAAACCATAAAACCTAAAATGTTGTTACCGTATTTTTTACGGTAGAATTCCGGCAACCACAGCTGCCAGTTTTTTACCGTAAATTTGACAGAATTTTTTTTACAGTGAAAGGGTTCTATCGCTGCTGTTTCATAAGCATCACCTGCTGTCAGAGAGTGAATTTGCGTTCTCATGCAGCCCGTTTACTTGCTTCATGCAGGTGTTTTATTTAGAATAATTTCACAAAGCTAAGGTCAGTTCTCTTTTTGCTTTAAATTATACAATATAATTTACATTAAAAACTGATCATACTATAATATAACATGTTTGTTTGGATCGGGTTTAAAATGGTTCTGCAACTGTTTCATGCAATCTGATTCATACAAAGGTACAGTCAGGAACAAACCGTAAAACCGCCAGAATTTTATTTAAATAGTATTTATTTACAGAGGTATAATATGTCACTTCACACTTCTCTAGTAAGTTTCGTCTGTGTGTGAAGACGTTGTGCAGCGCAAAATCCATGAATGAATGTTCCGAAGTGAAGTAAACTTCAACGGATTTCCCCTGCTCAGGTAGTAGGGAGCAATGAACACTGGGGGGTGGGGGAGTTGAAGGCAGTTGCCCTAAAACAAGGCAGTTACTGAAATATTTATGTTCTTGACAGGTTTTTAAAGTTTTTATATAGCAAAATGTATACATATAGTTTGATGCTTAAAGAAAGCAGTTGTTTTGTAGTGCATTCCTCCCTCATCCTCATGTTTCTACATGCACATCTGGCAAGGTAACAGTTGTTTGTGTCACTGATGCCTGGTGCATTGATGGAGCATACTAGGTTGTTTGTGCATACAAATATATCCAGTATCTCATTGGCATCTCAAAAAAGGAAAAACAAAAAGGTGTGCATGTCCATCTGTCTGAAAATGTGCAGCGCTGGGTGTCAGTCCAGACACCACATAGAAGGATGTGTTAGAAGAATGACCATTGCAGCTGGGACTGCCTCTCACTTGTTTTGGCCATTTGTGTTCTGCTTGGCTGAAATGACTGATATAATCATCTGCGATGTGCACTGACATGGCAGACAGCGCTCTCCAGTGAATGAGAGAACCTCACATCGAGCCATAATGGCAGGTGATGTGTTGCTCATGCTAGTTTAGAATCACTCTCAGGTTGTCTTGGTGTGCTAAATGAAAGCAGAACAGTTTGTTTGTCTCTTTATTTCCTAATATCTATAAGCATAAGGCAAAAAAATGCAAATCTTCAGAGTGACGAGCTTAAATGAAAATAAAGAAACCCTACCCTGTAATCCAACATGCACTACACAAAATGTACCTTCTCAACCATGTCATAAAGTTAGATGCGGCTTTCAGAAAGTCTCCTTCGAGTTTCCACTAATCGGAAGTGATGTTGCTGTTTTTCTGGCTGTTGTAATCTCTGTTCTGTGCTCGTGAGAAGGATGAGGTGGAAAAAATAACAAACGCGGAGCGTGATTGTGCAGGCGGTGGCCACTGAAAATGGCAGCTGTCAAGGCAAGCTGACAGCGAGAGGAACTCGCGCAGGCCCTTGCTGTCTGAAGACTTTGTCACATTGCGGTAGAAACCTCAAGGAGTTCAGAGGAGATGCGTGGTGGCAAGCTTGTCATATTTATTAAGGAGATATTTCGCCAACATTTGAACTCATGTGTGACCACCTTAGTAATTGCATTTAAAGAAGGAATTTCTTTTCCAGTTTGTGCTACTGGATTTTTGAAATGGTATATATTATGCATTTGTGTGTGTGTACTATTTAAAGTTTAGATCCCTTAAAGAACTGACAAATAAATTAAGTTGAATTAATGACAAGAGTATCTCACATAATATTATGTGCACTGTACCGAAGAAGTTTGATAGTTTTATTATTTGAACTGATAGCAAAGAACATGCTCACAAATGAGGCTTCAATAAAATAACTTTTAACACAACTGATTGCAAAGACATGACAGCACTATACATTTCAGAATGTGGAAAAGTGCCCAGGGCAAATGTAACTGGAGCATGTAAGAGAACGGTTAAATGGCTGTTTGTTTTGTATTACGTCAGCCAGTCAGTTGTGAACTTGTTTCTTTGCAAGTGTGGTTCCCCAAAGGGATTTTTCTATATACTGCAACCCTTTACTTGTGAATAAGAGTTGTCATGTTTCATAACATCCTTCAAATGACTTATTAGTGTGACTGAAGCTGTATTATTAATTGGATTTTATTTATTGTTTATTGATTGTGCATTCACATCTGCTAATTGTGCATGCTATATATTTTCAAGCACACAAATTATATTCAAGTGCCTTGTGAGGGAAATAAATGCCTTACACCTTTGCCGCAATATTTGTGTTTATTCCTGTTGTTTATCTACTAGTGCCTATAAGACATTTGTGATGTGAAGATGAAAGAAGTAAAGATAGCTGAAGTACAACACTGACATTTATCTACAGAGCTCTGGACAGGAAGTTGAACAAACAATCAGGAGAAGCAGGTGTCATTTGATGGACAAAGCTGCCAGCACAGGCTGCTTGTCAAGAGAGTAAACAAAGAGAGAGACAGAGAGAGAGGAAATGACATATTCAAATTGTGCTGAGAGACAGATTTTAATTTGCTTGTTCTCTGACTCCTTTCAACTGCTGTTCTCTGGGCAGAGCGGAGGGATGACAGATCTGGTGCTAGAGTGGTTCACCAAGTTATTTTTATAAGAGCTGGTATAGATTTGTGTAACTCTGTAGAGAGCAAATATATATTATATATATATTTATATTTTAGAAATATTTATGAAGAGGAGACGTTGGGTGATTGTTACACATTCTAGTGAATATTCGCACGGTTTACTTGTGAAAATCAGTTTCTGTATAGGCTGCAGTGCAGTTCACAAATCTTTAATACATTTTAACATTGGCGTTATTGGTATTAAAAAGTCTATTAGACCTTTTTATTAGTTACATTTATTAAAACAACTATGAAATTGAAATTTTGTATATAAATAAAAATGTTATGTAAAAAAAAATTCTTTGGCCAATAAATATCATAGTTAATAATATAGTGTACAGTATAGTTATAAATTGTAAAAGCACATGATACAACTTGCCCCAACCTGAAATTTATGAAAAATACTATATATTTTTTCTTCAGGAAGAATGCATTAAATTGACAGTAAAGACATTTATAATGTTTATATAAGAATTATATTGCAAATAAATGCTGCTCTTTTGAACTTTCTATTCATCAAAGAATCTTGAAAAAATGTATCATGGTTTCTGTTTTCAACATTGATAATAAGAAATGAACTGGAGTGATGGTTGCTGAAAATTCAGCTATGCCAATGTGACTGGAAGAAATTACATTTTAAAATATATAAAACTTGAAAACAGTTGTTTAAATTACTGTATTTACAGTAACTGCATTTTTGATCAAATAAATTAAGCCCTGGTGAGCATAAGAGACTCCAATATGAAAACTCAACAAACTCCAACTCCACTGAACAGTAGTATATGTGACACCTCGTCTTCCCTATTATATAAATATTATATTTTACAATGCAATTTATCCAGCCTTTTAACAGAGTACAGCAATAAAATTCCATAGCCAGATCAGGATGTGTTGTGGTATCTCGCTCATGTCATGCACGTCCAATCGTTCTCCTCTTCCGACATCTTTTACCTGCTCTGATTGAGTCTTTTTTCCAGGTCAATCCTCATGAACCCAGCCCTGTCTGCTTTGATTTTCCCCTGTTCAGTCCTACTCTGGCATGTTCACGGACGCCTGCTCCACGCAGAAGAGGAAGGACGAGCAGGCACTCTGCAGAATCCTCTCATTAAGATGACAGGCCCAACCATGGCAACAATTAACTCCATTCAGCCACAATTCATCCCTCTTTTCAGAGTGCAGAGAAGAGATGAGAGGAGACGTGCAGGACAGACTTAGCTGAGTGTTAGCCTCGCTCTGTAGAGGATAATCTGAGGTACTGATGACACAAATGACACTAATGGAGGTCTGTCCGCAGCATATCCAACAGGATATCCCATTCTAAGGATGGACTGGCCATAGGGAGCACTGGGACTTCCTGCTGGGCTGGTCAACTTATTGAGTGCTGTCAAAAAAAAAAAAGGAAAGAAAAAAGATACAAAGTAATTAAACAAAGATTTTAAAGCAGGAAAAACGCCCCATCAGTACATTCCTGTAGAGCACAGGTTAATCAAGATAGTTATAAATAAATTTGATGCCTTTATTTAAAATGCCTAATTATGAATTATTTCGGCCTATGTGATCATTTGCATTCCATTTTGCTTTTGTAAACTCTTAAAATTATAAACATTACTAAATATTAACATCTTCACATGTGCACAATTTGATCTTGCACATAGCAAAGAAGCAAGGAGTTTGATACCAAAAAGATGTTTCTTTGCCTGTGTGAATCTTTATACCTATTGTTTTTGGCTGTTGTTTGCTGTTTTAAGAGCGAAGAAAATGTTGCCTGAAATTATGGATACCTTTGTTTTTTGTTATGGACTCCTCTGATAATGAGTTTCAACACCTCAGTGCATTTCACAATTAGTTGAATTGTTTTCCCTGTCATTTCCAATTATTCTTACCATTAAAATGTCCATGACAAACCAGCGGAATAGAACTTCCAACATTCCGATGAAATTTTCAGTGCATCACCATAATCAAGCATGTAAAACACAAACAGTGTTTACACTACCACTTCAGATCCATCATCTGGATATATAACAATTATCGATATAATCCATGCTAATTATGAATATTTGACTGTGTTTGATCCACGGCCTTATTAAAAATTCATGGTGGCTTATGATGGTTTCTGCTACTCAATGCATTATATTATATATTATATATATTTTAGCGTAACTCCATCATTAAATTACATTAGTTTTCAAAAGTTGTAATCAAAGGAAATGCAAAAAATGTATTTTCATTGATGCTGGTAATTATAGCAATTCAAAATGTGAATGGAACTTAATTAAATGTATCCTGTCATGGTACAGTGGAAAAACAAAGTAATGAAACAATTTTCTGTCCTGCTAACAAACCCCCAAATAAAAGTTCTTAGAAATGTATTATTATATTTCCATGTATTTATTTAGCAGCTGTTCTGAATTAAATACACAGATAGACAGATAATCCAAATAAATAAACAAACAAACACACACCCCTACTTGCTGGAGAGAAAAATAATAATATTAATACACTTTTCTGACCTATAGACTTTTCTTTGGATATTTTGTCTGAATCAAACATAGTAAAGCTCTGTTTTAATAATAAAATTACACTTAGAGAAACTTTATGAATAAATTAAAAATATGTAAATAAGTAGGCTAAACATGTAAAGCAAATGCACATATCATGTTGTGAAGAAAATAACTTTCAGGTTTAAAAATGTCATAAAACAAGAAGTGATTTTAGGCCAGGGTTTCTGTTTCAGTAGAAACGTAACCAGTTTATCTCTGCTTGGTTTTTCCAACCACAATATCTCTTGATAATTTACTGAATTCTCTGTGGATAAACAATGGTTATAATCGCGTGCTTTCTAGTATTGCCCAATACAGCTTGTTGTTAATTTATTACATTCAGGGCTTATTTAACGCATGTAAAAATTTCCCCACGCAGATCACACAAAACATGACTCAAGGCCATATCTTGCCACATACAGGAGCGAAAGGCTTGTCTGTTTACAGTCTGCGATCGAAACGCAATCACTGTTAACCCTACCAAACACAATCAGTATCCCACAGAAAAAAAGAAGCACTGTATCTTTTATAGTCCTATTCAAACACACATCCTGTTAAAGGATCACAGCTGCTGGGCGTGTGTGCGCGTCTGCGCGAGCCAAACGGCATTTTGACCTCAAAACCCTGTTGCACATCTGGGCGGAAGCGCATGCGCACCAAAACTGGGTGAAGCAGACGAACTCGCAAAGAACTTTTCAAACAATTCCTCTGCGCTTTCCTGTCATAAAACCCGACACCGGCCAGTTTGTTTTAGAGGTGGCGTAAAACGGATAAGTGAAGAAATCAGATGTTATGACGTTGCATATCCTATGCTTCACAGGAAGAAGTTGAACTTTTCTGCAACGCTATAAATTGGATCATGATGCGCCAGACCGAAGGACACAGCACCGTTGTTTTGAACTTGACATTGCTTTTATGTCACTTCATATAAGAAAACGCCATTTAAGTCGTTTTTAGGCCCGCTTTTATTATTTTATTCCGCGGATGCAAACCTCGTCGTCATGACAAAGGAAACTCTCTGGACCGTGGCGACCACGGCGATTTTCTTCTGTTTATGTTTTTCAGCTTTTAAAGCAGAAACCTCTTCTTGCCACGGAGCCTACGACCTTTACTTTGTTTTGGACCGGTAAGTACTCGCAAACTTCGATGTTGTTCTGTATTCAAAGTCCTCAAGACAAAATATATCTATACATAGGCTAAGGCAGAGATTTACTGTTTATAATGTTGTATATCGTTTACATAACACCAAGCTCGTGTTTGTAAGTCAAGGTGTGAATAGCGGCCAATAACTGTCCGTGTCAGTTATTCCGCAGTTTGACCTGATTTTACATCTGTGCCAGGCACTGCTGGCGACAAGCATCGTTCAGAGGCCACACAACAAGACACTAAAAGCTGAAATAAAAGTCTTTTACACAAGCAGTTTTGGTTGGTACTGGGAGATTGCTGATTGCCAAAGCAGGGGAGAATCGCTGAAGGGGGAGAAACGTTGAAATCTTCTTTATCTATCTATCTATCTATCTATCTATCTATCTATCTATCTATCTATATTTAATTAATGTACACAAGTTCAAGAAGACTATCTGTCCCTCTTTTCTGTCTACATATCTGTCTATCCATCTGTTTAACTGTCTAACTTTCATCTGCATGTGTAATGTTTCATATTAACTTGCACTCCTTTGAGAATCCTTTGTTGGCCTCAGTGCAGTCTTCCATCCTGTCTGGGAATATTACAGGATGATGGCACAGATAGGCTCTTTCCTCTTTCTGAAGAACTTAGAACAGCACAGAACCAGCCAGGCATAATGAGTGGTCAAGACCAGCAGATCCGGCCTCAGTTGTCGGAAATCAAACTTCCCTTCACTGGTCCAGACCGTTTCTCTTATTAGATGTGGTTTGATGTTCTTTGATGGTCCCACTAAAGCTTATCTAGATTCTCTGACCTTGGCTTGAGACAAGGAAGAAGACAATGCATAAAAAATGATTTTCTAATTACCTATCGCTTGTGTTTTATGTTCTCAGCACATGCAGTGGACTATAATTATTAGTTCAGTTACCTTGTAGCTATTACATCAAGGGCACATTTTATACACTTTTCTCATTAAAGACACTGCATTGCATTGAGGTTAATGTCGCAGAAGTCCGCTTCCACTTGAATTGATTAATGGTTTGTGTGTTGCAATAATGGAATAATAATCAAAATGACTATGAATTCATCGCAGTATGTATACAGTTGCATTCTGACTATGCATACGACTGCTTCATTTGATGTTGATTTGTGTGGTGCTCTTTGCATTTGCTAAAGACCTTTTTGGCTTTGGAGTCCTAGCTTGGCAAAAGTTGTGTGTTCTCTGTTAGCTTCCCATTACTTGCCAGTTTAACATGATTTGTACACTATACCAAACAGAAGAGTAATAAGAGTGTCTACTAAGAAAAATAAGTTGACATAACAGCTAATATAAACCCACAGAATAATAATAAATGCTTATAGTTTCCTTTCTGTTCAAGAAAATGACAATACATGTTATGTTTTGTTGGATATTTTCCTCATGTTTACCTGTTAAATATCTTAAAATGTAAAAGTTGTTTGTTGTATTCAGCCAGGCTAATTAATAGGCTGATTTTTGACAATTTTGAGATTAGCAGCATTGCTTAATAACCATGTTAGCTTGGCTAGTTAATATGTGCCAGCTTTGTTATCTACCAACAGTCTTGTTAATGGACAATAAACATTTTCTGTTTTGGAATTATACTGCCATTCAAAAGTTTGGTAACAGTTCGATTTTTATACATAATAAATGAATACATTTATTCAAAAATGAATAATTAAATTGATCAAGGGTGACAGTTAAGACAATTAAAATGACACAAAGGATGTCTATCAATTACATTATGTTCGTTTGTACTCTTCTATTCAACTGAGAATTCCACAAAACTATTAAACTGAATGATTTCTGTGACACTGAAGACTGGAATAATGGCTGCTGAAAATTCAGATTTTCCATCACAGGAATAAATTGTAAAATATGTTAAAATCGAAAACCGTTCCTTTTTAGTTGTAATAATATTTCACAATATTACCATTTTTTTACTGTACATTTTTATTTTTAATCACATAAATGTAGCTTAGGTGAGCATAAGAGACTTTTGAACAGCAGTTTATATATCATGTTTTCGGCGCAGTTTGTCTGTCGTGTTTGCTGTTATACACAGTGTACGCTGGACATCCACCAGTGACCCAGTAGTTTGATGTTTGGTGTTGGAATGATGCAGTGGTTTCAGGACTGAGTGTTACTGGGAATTGAAGTGGTCAGCAGTTATAATGAAGTGCCTTGACTCATATGTTGTTATAGCACAAGGTCTGTCCTGAGCCCTTTATAGACAGACATCATTTCACTGAGACTGTGTGAACACTGAAGTGTAACTGACTCAGCAGCTTCTTTGCCACAATGTAATCAACAGCACAACTCTTGCAATAACCAGATGGGGACATTTCACTTTAAATATAATTGCCTCAAGCTGTTTTTTGTTTAGTGCTGACTTTGTTTTTCATGTGCTTCCTTACAGATCTGGGAGTGTTTCGACAGACTGGAGTCAGATCTATGATTTCGTCAAAAATCTTACAGAGAAATTTGTGAGGTAAATATTCTAGCTTTATGCTACCCGACAAGTTGCTTGTACAATTCTGAAAGTATCTCCCAATTCACCACATCAAAGAAAGTCATCCATCATCACTTCACTTGAATCAAAGCTAAATGCTAATTTGGCTGCACAGCAACTACACATCCGGTTCTGAGATGGCCCTATAGTGGGGGAGGGGAAAAAAACAAAACAAAACAAAACGTATATTAAAAATCGCCAGATGAATGTGAACTTATGTAACGTTGACTCAATGTATGTGCCAGTACAGACGGTAACGACCTAGCCAGAAGAAAGCAGTCTGCTTGAGAAAATAGCAAAGGGAGCAGGTGGGAGTGGGTGGCAAGGAGGCTCAGTCTTCTGGGCTGTGAGAATGGCCATTTGCACTGCAACCATCCAACAGCACACTTATCCCTCACACATGAAAGGAGAAGACGCAGCCAATGTACTTTAAGTCATGAGTGCAGGAAGACCAGTGCAGTCTGCCATAGACTTTGATGGTCTTCTGTTGTGCCATGTGGTCTGCATTGGCTCTTTTTAGGGTGCTTTTTTAAGCACTGAATGGACCTGCTGTATGAATATATCATTTAGGAATTATCTTGAAGAGCTGTGTGAGGGGTTCCTGTGTTGTTTGATGGTGTAATAAGGGACCAAGTTGAAAGACGATACAAGTAGGTTACAGTACATCTGTATTCTTAATATATTCAGGAACATTCAAGGTCATTTCCTTTTCAAGACAATTTTTCGTTCATGCAGGGTATCGTAATACCATTTGGCGAGTCATTGTTGCATTTATCACTTAATCAGCCTGCGAAATGTTCAGTTCTCTTGCCTCTTCTTCATCTGATTTTTGTTACCAAAATTTGGCTGCTTGGATACATTTGGATATTCTCACTGAGTATCTCATGTGGGGGATGGTTGTGGATTGGATGTCATGAGTGAGAAAAAGCAGCACCTCTCCTTATGCTCAGTCCTGAGACCTGACTTCAAATGTGTAGAGGAACCCAACATGTTCCTATGCTGTGTCAGCTTTCGTGACAGAAGGTTGTGAAAAAGACCAACTGCTTCATTGAAATGTACTTGTCATAATCAGCTATATATTTGTTGTCAGATTATGTGTCAGTTCTTTCTGAGAAAAGAAGGCTGTTCCAATACCATCAGGAAATAAAATCCCTGGTTTTGTAAAGCCGCAGTTTGTAAGTGCATGACAGCATTGGTGTTGTTAAAGTTAACTAAAACAGTTAAAATAGTTTCAGTTCATTGAAATAAAACTGAAAAAATATTAGCTGAAAATTTTTAACTAAAATTAGAAATGTTGCCTGGGCAGCTAACTGAAATAAAATGTTTGTTGAAGTACTAAAATTACTAAAGCTAAAACTGAAATAAAAATAAACTGAAGCTAAATAAATAATAATAAAAAAAACTAAATTACTGAAACTTTTAAACTAAAGTTTAAATGAAAAGTGACAACTATAAAAATAAAACCCAATTCAAAATGGTAATAAATGCTATCATGTTAAATAAATAACACTAGCTTGAACAATGAAATATACCAGTATTAATGTCATTGTTCTGCTTTTTGAACTTGACATAGGTACAAGTGCACATCTGTATTGCATCACTCTTATGCAGAAAAGTTGCGTGGCTGCTTGTTTGTCCTTCTCTTACTGCGAAAGGTAGGAGGAATATATATAGGAAGTGACAGGTATAAATATAATCACCAACAGGATGTCTGCATGAATCACACGACAACCTGTTTCCGTTTTGCATATCAGTTAATCACTTCCTTGGTCCAGACAGAAGAGATTTTTTTCCCAGTCACAAGCTTTTATTAGCTGGTCACACTGGCGATCTTACTCATGAACCAACTCTTATGGTTGCGAAAGGAACATGAGGACAGCTAGACTTTCTACATCACAGGATTTCTCTGCATCATTTGCAGCAATGCTTGTATTTAGCTTTTTTAATAAGGTATAAAATCAGTCTCTTCTGCAGAGCTTTTTGCTGTGGTTAAAAAACATGTGTCCAGCTAGAATTTGCAGCAGTACATGATTTTCCATTTGTCATTCATTTACACCTTTTTTCCATTTTTCCCATTTTTTCATTCCAGTCCAAATATGCGAGTGTCCTTCATAGTGTTTTCATCGAAAGCAGAGATTGTGTTAAAGCTCACTGGAGACAGGTACGGAATCAGGCTTGCATGAAGTGTTTGCAGTCTCTAGTGTAAGAAAGCTAGTAATACACCATGTATTTGTGTTGTACAGTAGATTAAAGAGGAGTAAATATTTATGGTGCAAAGGTTTCCCTCATATGTAGATGGTTTTGCATGACTCTTAAATTACTATTACATCTTATTGTGAGCATAACATTTAGCAGAATATTTCTTCTATGTACACTAATTAGAGTATTCCTTCCTTTTCGTTACCAGGGCAAAAATAAATGAAGGACTGAGGCATTTAAAAGGGGTCAACCCAGCAGGAGAAACCTACATGCATGAAGGAATTAAACAGGCAAATATCTTCTTTTTTATGATAAACAGTGGAATGGAATTTGTATGTGTTTTAAGACATTAACTTAGGGAAAAAAATGTTAACGTTGTGCAGACACTGGAGTATAAATATGCTTGACTGACTGTATTTCCTAGACTTTAGTCTTGTACTGAAATAAACAAAACAAAATTTGGTAAACTGTTTGGTTCCCCTCATGACCAAGATAGGGTAAAATTACATCTTTCTAAGTAAACACACCACATTCAGTGACCTGAATCTGGCTTCAAGATGAGTTCTGTGTCGTTGATACAATGATAGACTTTAATTTAAACGTGTATATGTTTATAAATGCATTTTTATACATCCCTGCAGTTTAAAAAAAAAAAAACTATCACTCCCTTATTCTTTCCAGGCAACTGCACAAATGAAAGAACAGCTTAAAAAGTCCTCTAGTATCATTGTGGCTTTGACTGATGGAAAGCTTGAACCGTATATCCATCAACTCACTAAGGATGAGGTGAGCTGGTATTTAAAATCATACATATTTTTCTTAATTTAACAATTGCATTGTTATGACTGTTTGTTCTGTGTATAGGCTGATTTAGCAAGGACGTATGGGGCTCGTGTGTACTGTGTCGGCGTAAAGGACTTTGATGAAGAACAGGTAATACTGGCATTCCAGCAGATTTTAAAATATTGTGAATACTACACTGAAAACATATGAGATTAACACTTAAAAGCTCTCTAAAGCTTCACCAAGTATAGGGGTTTTGCTGAGTTGCCTGTAATTACAGGACTGCTGCTCTCTTCCTGTTTCTGTAGTGATGACAAACTGAGTTAAAGGAGAGGAAATGTCAGCGCATTTTTTTTTCTTGCTTGGCTATCAGCCCTGTTATTATTATCTCTCTGTTTGCCTGCCAACA
>JAFVLL020044644.1:0-40954 GCA_021397915.2 Tor tambroides | reverse complement strand
TATCTAAAAGCCATTTATATTTCAAAGCCATATGAAACTGACACAAGTACAGAAAGTGAATTTTATATTTTTTGTTTTTCTTAATCATGCACACTCATTGACCAAAATGCAAATACAGTTTTGCTTCTCTCAATAATTGTTTGTTTTCCACAAGCATGATCCCATTATGCATTTTTATGCAGGATTTCTAATTGGTGTGCATTCTCTCCAAATGTTCTGTACTTGGCCTTGTTAAGCAATCAACAATGACTGATGCTTAATATTGCTCATTGTGTACAAAAATAGCCTGATGGGGACCTGTATGTAGGCGTGCAGTGGTTGTGAGATGGGGTGAGATGTCTGCTGGGTCATAAGGCACAGTGAGAAACAGTGAGTCAGAGTCAGATTGAAGCTGTTGCACAATAAACTGAATCGATTGCATAAAACGAGAGCAGGGGTCAACCACTTCTCTCTCGCCAGACCCTTCATTCAGTTCAATCGCTGAGAACACTGAAGGGTTTGCCAGTGAACCTGTTTGATCTGTTTTCTCCTGTATGCAGGGGTTGATGCGTGGTCAGACTCTCTGCTTAATGAAGGTCATATCCCTTGAGTCACCTGTTTGAGATGGTGTTCCATAAGATAAGATGTGGTAGCCATAGGTCACCGGTGCTTGTGCGAAATACGAGTTTTCTCTAAAGACGCAGTTCAAAGATTGTTTACAACCCTCAGAGCATAAAATGTCACACTGTTAAGGGATACAAAGCTAAATGAATAGGTGACTTAAGTAATGATAAAAACGAGAAAGAGACCAAGAATGAATGAATGGTTGAAAACACCTGATGTTTTTCCTTCAGGAGAGAAGAAGAGAGTTTGAAGCTAACCTGGAGAAGGCTGGTCTTGAGCTGGAGACTGAAGATAAATCGGTGAGGTTCTAAGCCACACATGCCCCCTCATTGTTGCACTTTTATTTCTTTTTTTAATTTAATTTTATTTTATATCAAATCTCAGACTTTTATCTTCTGATTTATATAAAATAATTTTATTATGCATTCATTTAATTTCTTTTATTTCATTTAATTTTATCTTCTATATCAAAGCTCAGACCTTTTTCTTGTTTTTACTGCTTTATATAAAGTAATACTGTTATGCATAAATTTTATTCTTTTTATAATTTATTTGAATATATTTACTATATCAAAGCTCAGACTCTTTTGTGCATTTGATAATCACATACAACACTTCCCCACTCAAAAATATCTTCCTCTGCAGGAGTCAGATGATCGTAAGACGTATTATCTGAAGATTCACGCTCCGTGGGAAGTGTTGGCCACCTATGCTGATGTGCTAAAGATCAAAGTGCCCTTTAAAGCGAGTGATATTCCCAAAGCTCGAGAAGTTCCTCTGGAGTGGTTCACTCACCCTTTCCGGCTGCCAGACAACATCATGAGGCCAGAGCCGGACTACTTCACTGCACCTTTCGACAAGAGCAAGGTCGACTTCTTCCTCATTGATGATAAGGACACATTTTTTCCTCCCTCCACTCGCAACAGGATCGTGTACTACATCCTGACCCGCTGCCCTTACTACAAGGAAGACCGTAAAGAGAAAGATAAGACAGGAATTAAACGACTGCTGAACAATGGCACCTACACCTCAGCTTATCCCCTTCATGATGTGAGTGTGAGATTTATGCCCTGTCCGTCCGTCCGTCCGTCCTTCCTACCATTCAAAAGTTTGGGTTCAGTACTAAGATATATTTTTTAAATAAACTAATACTTGTGTTCATTAAAGGGATAGTTCACCCAAAAATTACAATTGTCATTAATTACTCACTCTCATGTGATTCAAAACCTGTAAGACCTTCGTTCATCTTCGGAACACAAATTAAGATATTTTTGATGAAATCCGAGAGCTTTCTGACCCTGCATAGACAGCAATAGAGCAGGTTTTTTTCACCTTATTTCCCGCTCACACTTTTCTCATCCTAATTTTACAAGTTGCAAGTTACAAAACACATGCAAAGTGCTGACTGACACCGATCACTGGTGGGTGCGGTGTTCTCCGATCGACTCGGGTATTACACACAATGTTAAACAGACCCGGGACCCGAAGTAATAGATTGGAACTCGACCTGGACCCGGCTGACCATTTAAAATATAGACCCCAAACCGTACAGGTCCTCGGGTCTCGGGTCCTCCGTGAAGACCTCTAGACAGCAACACAACTGACATGTTCAAGGCCTAGAAAGATAGTAAGGATATCATTAAAATAGTCCATATGGTTCAACCGTAATGTCGTGAAGCTACAAGAATACTAAAATAAAAAAACAACTTGATACAACAATTTCTTCTCTTCTGTGTCAGTCTCCGCCGCACGTTCAAGAAAGTTCCACGATGCACGTGTGGTGCTGCTGAAGAAGAATGACAAAATTTTCATTTTTGGGTGAACTATCCTTTTAAGGATGCCTTACGTTTATCAAAAGTGACAGTAAATAATTTTTATATAGTAAAAAAATCATTTTAAATTAAATTCTGTTCTTTTGAACTTTCCATTCATCAAAGAAATTAAAAATTAAAAACTTCTATTCATCAAAGAAATTCAAAACTAAAATGCAGCTTTGCCATCACAAAAATAAATTACATTTTAATATATATTAAAATTGAAAAATGATTACAATTATTTTAATTTGTAATATTACTCAATGTTACCATTTTACTGAGTTTTTGATCAAATAAATGTAGCCTTACTTCACACAACAAACTCCTTTTAAAAATATCTTACCAACGTCAAAGATAGTCCCTTTGCATGTTAAAAGTGTTTGTGTCTTTGGTCAACATCTGATTGCTGTTTGTTCCTCAGTGTAAGTATTGGAAGAAGGCTCAAGACATGCAGTGTGAGAGTGAGAGGTATCATCTGTACAGATACTGGGCTCGATTTTTCTGCTTCTACAAAGAGCAGCCACTCAATCTGATCAAGTGAGGACACTGCAGACACAATGCATGCAATAACCAAATCTGGAGCAGATGCATCTTCATTACACTGCTGATTGCAAGACTACGTCTTAGAAGAAAAAGATTTTCACTTTTCTAGAGCAGCATATCAAACCATAGTGTTACATTTCCTGTTTGTATTTTGTCATAGGAAGTACTATGGTGAGAAGATTGGTATCTACTTTGCCTGGCTGGGCTTTTACACAGAAATGCTGTTTTTTGCTGCAGTCATGGGAGTGATCTGTTTTGTTTATGGTGTGCTTAGTTACGAAGACAACATCACAAGGTTAGTGACACTGGCAGGTTATATGGTTACACAGTCTGAAACTGTGTGGTTACATGCATTTTTAATAACCCTTTGCAGTTTGTAACCAATATTATAGTGCCTGATATCTGTAAAAGCTAAGCCATCAGACAGGAAGTTGTTGTTTATTATTGTAATGGTTTTTGCCGTTGAACACTGAATATTGTTGTATTGAATGCAATGTTAATATTTGTGTTCTTTTGTCTGATAGGTGTTAGTTAGTTAGGTGATAGTTTTAGTCAAATGTTTGTTATGTTAAATTCTAATGAAGTTTATAGAAGTCTGTTTTAGAAGCCACAGGATTAAAAAAAGTTATAAAAAAAGCTATTTGTGACACTTTTTCTCACAATTCAGAATTCTGAGGAAAAAAAGTCAAAATTGCTAGATAAGCTATGAGATTAATAAATTGAGATAAATTGTACAATATGACAAATTGAGAATAGTGACATTAACTCGGAATTGCAAGAAAAAAGTCAGAATTCTGCATTTCTGACTTTTTTCTCCGAATTGTGAGAAATTTTTCAGATTCCGTGGCAGAAACGGGCTTCCATAGTATATAACAGTGTCTTTTTTAAAAAAAAAAATTCTGTTTTTGTATAACAAGCAAACCCATAAAGGGCACATACAATCCGAAATGTGACCGATGGACTCTGGAGCCTAGATGTGTTTGTTTTTCTAGTTTTCAGAACTAAAGACGTTTGTGGAACGTGCTCATAATATGGTGTTTGTTGTTAAACCTGAGAAGTTAATTTATGCCCAAGTTTTCCATGGTGTGTTAACATTGTTTTCTACCTCACTGATGTAATGCAGTCACAGGGGAACTGAGATTTTGGTCATATTCACTTCTGCATTACAGTAGCATTTCTCTCCATTGCTCTCCCCCTCCCTGTTTCCAGTAAGGAGATCTGTGACCCAGATATCGGTGGGATGATTGTCATGTGTCCACTCTGTGATAAAAAGTGCAGCTACTGGAAACTCAACTCAACGTGTCTGTCCTCCTGGGTGAGAAACGCTGTAGATTCGCTGTTTGAATCATAAATAATGATTTTTCATTATCATAGAATGATCTTTTTTCCTTTAGCAATCTCATCTATTTGATAATGAGGGGACTGTGTTCTTTGCCATATTCATGGGCATTTGGGGTGAGTGCGCTCTTATTGTTTAAAATACTAGCTCAATAGCTCCATCTAGTGGTTAGAAGGATATTGCTAGTCAGACTCGGGATCTAATGACTAATGAGAGATTCGCAACTGTGCATGAAGGATTTTAAAGTATTCATATTGTCACATAATTGGTCACAGAATTTGTTTACTAGATAAATTTACAATGAAGGAGCATAATTTGTGTATGCTTTTTGAAAATGTATCTTTAATCACTTGCGGGCAGTGGTGCATGTTGATTATCATTTACTGAACACCGAATTCATTTCACACAGGCCTCAAAATGAGCTCTGCTTATGCAGTGATTTGATTAATCAGTACTGTGTGAATATTTCTGCACCCAGTGCGCTGTGTACTCATAAATTAGAAATTGTTTATTTAGCGTCTAAAGTTTTGTAAGACCTTGTTTGGGTAAATTGATTGTAAAGAAGAAAACAACACTGTGTGACACCATAGGCTTTAAATAGAATTGGTATTAAGTGTGAGCGTGATACTCCTGAGTAATGTGTTTCTTATTTCTTCTGCTCTGTTTCTTGCTTTCTTTCCCTGGGTGCTTTGCAGTGACCCTGTTCCTGGAGTTCTGGAAGCGGCGGCAAGCCCGTCTGGAGTATGAGTGGGACCTTGTGGACTTTGAGGAGGAACAGCAGCAGCTACAGATCAGGCCAGAGTATGAGTTGAAATGCACAGGCCGCAGACTCAACCGCATCACGCAGGTACCTGCAAACATCACGGTGTGATTATTAAACACATGATCCTGCATCAACATCATTTGTTAGTCATGAAGCTAACATACTTTTTAAACATTCATAAGCCTCACTCTAATCAAAACCATAGCTACCCTCAAATTCAGAAGGGAATAGGTTGAGTTATTTGAGCAATAAAATACAAATGACATGAAACCTAATGAAGGGTCAAGTTAAGTTTAAAGAATTTCTGTTAGTTTGTCTGGGATATTTGAGAAATCGACAGTGGAAGAAACTAGTGGTAGAATTGAGGTCCTTTTGGTTGACAGGCAGAAGGCAAGTAAAAAAATCATGTCATAGAAGTAATAAATCATCAGTATAAGCATAATAACAAAACTTTTCATTCCATATTGCAATTTAAATATTATGTAAATGAATGGTTTAGTTCCTCATAAATGCTCTGGTTGAATGAGAATATGAGAAGACATGCCCATAAGGAGCAGATAATTGCGGGTGCAGGATGAAAACCAACAATTGTTAAAAAGCTAAAGATCTGCACTACAAAGAGCTCCTGCTGGCAGGATGTTTCAGGCGTATTGCTTATTCAGATTTCAAATGCATGCCTAGCCTTTGTCAGTGGTGATTTGTGACTTAGAATCTGCCTGATATCTTTCAAGTAATTTGCATGATCTGAGTAAATATTTGCATATGTCTTCTGCCCGAACCGGTTTTTGCCACTTCATTTAACATATCATCATAATCATGGCAAAGGAAAGTCTTGCTCCCTGGTCTTTGCTGTGAATTCAACCATTTTAACTATTGTTCCATGTTACAAATGCTGTTCACAAATGTTGTCAATATAAATTCAAATTTATGTAAGTTTTTTTTGTTTCTCAAGTAAACACTGCATGCAGTTGTAGTCATGATATGCTACTTAAATAATGTCATATAACTTCAAGTAGTCCAAATATGCTTTTAGTTATTGCTGAGTTGTTTTAGCTTTACTGACTTTAGGGGCAAGAGGCTTTAAGTTTAAGTAAATTATTATGTTTACATGAAAGATTACAAAGGCCAAAATATTTAATTCTGTGGACCGAGCTAGAATATGTATGAAGATAGATTATGGGGTCAATTTATATTTCATGTTAACTTTGGCAAGGCTGCATTTATTTGATTAAAGATACAGTGAAAACAGCAATATTGTGAAATATTATTATGATTTAAAATAACGTTTCTATTTTAATATTATATTTTAAAATGAATTTTATTCCTATGATGGTAAAGCTGAATTTTCAGCAGCCATTACTCCTGTCTTTAGTGTCACATGATCCTTTAGAAATCATTATAATTTGTTGATTTGCTGAAGAAACAGTTCCTATTGTAATCAGTATTGAAACCATTGTGCTGCCTAATATTTTTTTGTGGAAACAGTATAAGCATAATAACAAAAATGGTCTGTATATTAGACCATTTTTCAGGATTCTTTGATGAATAGAGAAACAGCATTTATTCGAAATAGAAATCTTTTGTAACATTATAAATGTCTTTTGTGCAACTAAAAAATTATTGCATCTTTGCATAATAAAACTAAAACTAATTTCTTTTTTTTTTTATAAATCTTACTGACCCCAAACAGAAATGTACATCATCTCCAATATATTGTTTATCTTAGTCATTTTTATTTATAAAAATCATTTACATATTGTAACTAACCAAGTTTTCAGTTGTAGTTGAACTCTAGTCTAATTATAGTGCTTGAACTGATGACGCATTCTTTATGCTAACAGGAAATGGAGCCTTATCTTCCTTTCCCCAGTAAGTGTGCCCGATTCTGTCTGTCTGGAACAACGGTTCTCTTTTGGGTGAGTTAGTAAGCTAAACAGTGCAACTGTATTATATAGATAAGGTTGTCAGTTATTATGATGGCTCAGTTACATTTTGCAGCCAGATATTATTGTAAGTCCTTTAAACTGTATATTAGACCTTTTTTCCTTGGCAACCAAATTCTTACACTTTGCTAGCTCATTTAAACAAAGATCAATCTGTTTAAAGTCATTCCCTCTCTTTGTGTTTTGTCAGACGTTTCTGATAGTGGCCTGTATAATGGGAGTAATCGCTTATAGATTAGCAGTTTATGCAGCATTCGCCAGCGTCATGAAGGACAGCTCCACCAGTAAGATCCAGCTGGTGGGATCTCTCATCACCCCTCAACTTGCCACCTCTGTCACCGCTTCCTGCATCAACTTTGTCATTATCCTCATCCTCAACTTCCTCTATGAGTATGTGGCCATTTGGATCACTGATATGGGTGAGCGAAAACCGCATCCTCACTTCACAAAAGAAATTAAGAGCTAAGATATATTTCGTTGACTTTGTTTGAAGTGTACAATGCATTTCAATCTCTCGAAAATGGTTTATAGTTTGAATAATTAATATAGTTTATAAAAAAATTAAGGTGTCCTCTTATTAGTAGTTATGTAATAAGCTGAATAATGTACAGTCAGATGATCATCGCAAAATTACTAAACTGTGTGCATTTGTTTACTGATAATGACCGTTTGACTGTACATTATGCCTCACGTATTTGCTCATCTGTTTGTTGAGCTGTATGGAAAATACTTTACTATCTTCCTCTTTTTTTTTTTTCTTTTTTTTTTAACTCTCAGAGATCCCCAAGACCCATCTGGAGTATGAGAACAAGCTGACCATGAAGATGTTTATGTTCCAGTTTGTGAACTACTACTCTTCCTGTTTCTATGTGGCCTTCTTTAAAGGGAAGTTTGTGGGTTATCCGGGAAACTACACTTATATGTTTGGAAAGTGGAGCAAGCTGAGAAATGAAGAGGTGAGACTGTCTGAAATATCAGTATTTCAGAGAACCTAATGTTCTTCAGCTGAATATCAGAATAAGTAGTTCTAACAAGACAATATGCATTTTTATATTAAGTGTGCCCCTGGGGGCTGTCTGATTGAGCTGACCACACAGCTGCTTATCGTCATGGCTGGAAAACAAATGGTTGGGAACGTCCAAGAGGCTCTCCTGCCGTAAGCATTACATTGAAATTTGACCTCTAAGCATATTTATTTCACATATGTTTTTTAGTAACTGTCCTCTATCCATATTTAAAAAAAAAAAAAGACACACATAACGGTCCCTTGTGCCTGTGTCACTTCTCAGACTTCTCAGAAACTGGTGGGGCAGCAGGAAAGGGCGAAGTCATCCGGAAAGTACATACAGTAGATGGGAGCAGGACCACGATCTGCAGAACTTCAGCCAGTTTGGACTCTTCTATGAGTATCTGGAGATGGGTACGATTTTACTCCTTTGTACATGTTGGAGTTATTTGGTGTTCATATACCAAAACAGTTAATTATATAATTCATTTAGATAGCTTATGTTGTTGTGCTCAATCAGATTGTATTTTATAATACAGTACACTCATTAAAAAGTTGTTTTTCTGAAAGAAATGTAATACTTTTATTCTTTTAGGATGCATTACATTGATCAAAAGTGACGGTGAAGACTTTTACTGTTACAAACCTTTCCATTTAAAAAAAAAAGCTGTTATTTTTTTAACTTTCTATTTCTCAATAGGATTCTGAAAAAAAAAAAGATTCACGGTTGCCATAAAAATATTAAGCGGCACAACTAGCATTTTTACCATTGATACAAAATAAGTTATGATTCTTCAGCACCAAATTAGCATAGACGATCACGTGACACCGAAGACTGGAGTAATGGCTGTTGAAAATTCAGCTTTCAGTCACTGAAATGAATAATATTTAAAAAAAATATTAAAATAGAAAAGAGTTATTTTAAATTGTATTGACATTTTGTTTTTACTTTATTTTTTTATTAAATAAATGCAGCCTTGGTAAGCATATGAGACTTTTTTTTTAAAAAGATTTTGAAAAGATCACAGAAATCTCACTGACTCCAATTATTTGAATGGAAGTGTATGGGTTTTATTTACACTATATATTCAGAGAATATTGTATTAAAACAGACCCCAAACTTTTGAATGGTAGTGAATACATTATTTTATATATAAATGATAAAAATAAAGAAATTTACATAATGAATATATTCAAAATAAATACATTTAAAGCTTTATCTTTATGCTCCTATTAGAACAGCCTCAAAGAAGAGAAGTGGCTAGATCTTCAGATTTGACAGGTGTTTCTGTGAGTATTTGTTAGTGCTTCATCAATTAAACCAGTTGTTTCCTGTGTGTTTTACAGTGATCCAGTTTGGCTTCATAACACTATTCGTAGCCTCTTTTCCACTGGCCCCTCTTCTCGCCCTCTTCAACAACATCCTGGAGGTGCGAGTCGATGCTTGGAAGTTTACTACACAGTTCAGAAGGCCAGTGGCAGCGAAGGCACGCAACATTGGAGCGTGGGAAGAGATCCTTAATGTGGTGGCCATCTTGTCCGTGGTCACAAATGTAAATGCAAACTGTTTTGTTCTGCTTTCTATTTTGACTCATCCTGTAATTTGAACTGTGTTATGTAAAATTGGATGTGGCTTTAACTTCATTCTAAATATAGTTAACTAATAAGCAGCATCATGTCCTTTTTAACAAAAGGAAGATATTGCTTAGTAAAATCAAAACACTCTTTCCACCATTAAAATCTATTGTTATTTCTTTCTCATTTGCATTCGAGGCTTTCATCATGGCATTCACCTCAGATATGATTCCTCGCCTGGTCTATCTGTACACCTACCACCCAGGCAGCGAGGGCACTATGAGAGGTTACATCACCAACAGCCTCTCCATTTACAACATCTCTCAGATCCATACAGATAATGAACCCGAAGCTGGAGAAAACCCATTATGGTTTAACAGCTCTACCATCACAACGTGCAGGTGTGTGACCGCCTAGTGAGAATTATAGTCTGTATTAGATGTACACATATATATGCTAAATTAAGAGCATTATGCTTTTTTTTTTTCTCCAGGTATCGGGACTACAGATACCCTCCTGGGCATGAAAAGCAGTACACACACACTATGCAGTTCTGGCACATCTTGGCTGCTAAACTAGCCTTCATCATCATTATGGAAGTAAGAAATTTGCATAACACAAAAATGCTTCTAAATTCAAATTAGGAAACAGAGTTGATGCTGTATAGTGGAATATGCTGGGAAATTTAAAATGATTATAATATAAATATATAAATGTATTTCAAATAAATGCAGTTCTTTTGAGCTTTCTATTCGTCAAAGAATCCTGAAAAATGCATCATGGTTTCCACGAAAATATTAAGTTGCTCAACATTTGATATTCTTGAGTACCAAATCAGCTTGTTACAATGATTTCTTGAGAATCATGTGACACTGTAGTCTGGAGTAATGGTTGCTGAAAGTTCAGCTTTAACATCACAGGAATAAATGACATTTTAAATTATTCAAATAGAAAAACATTATTTAAAATTGTAGCAATATTTCGCAATATTACATTTTTACTGTATTTTTGATCAAATAAATTTTCATGGCATAAGAGACTTTTTTTCAAAAACATTAAAAATCTTACTGGCTCCAACATTTTAAAAATTGATGCCTCGATCTTGAAATTTAAAGGGAAGAAAAAATTGTGCAGTAATAGGAAATGGAGATTAGAACTGCATATGAGGATTTCTGTCCATAAGAATTAGCACAGCTTATCTTGGTAAAACTTCAATGTCATGAGCATTGCTTGTAGCATCTGAAGTCTAAAAAGAAAATAAGCTCAATACAGGAACAATGGAAAGACATGTACTGTATGAACATAAATATTTGCTATGCATTTAGTTACTATTTGACAAACTTAGATGTGGAAATTTGGTTCTATGAACACATGATGACTCTGTTTCCTCCTCTTTCTCAGCACGTTGTATTTGTGGTCAAATTCTTCGTGGCATGGCTGATTCCAGATGTGCCGACAGAAGTAAAGGCCCGTATAAAGCGTGAACGCTTTCTGGTTCAGGAATACCTGCACAACTACGAAGTGGAGAAACTCAAGATGCAGCTGAGCCAGAGTTTCTGCCTGTCCACAGAAACGGCCTCACTGCTGCCCTCTAGTCCAAGTAAACACCAGGTGCTTTCTGAATGTATTTGAATATCCCTGAACCCTCAGAACTACTCACATGTACTATACTTTGCAAAGCATGGAGGAATCGAATCTTCGGGAAACCTTCATACATTTATTGCAGAAAAACTGCCTGCCCACATCCAAACAACTGCCAGAACTTTTATAAAGACCTACACGCCTAACAGTCTCTTTTCTGCTTGAAGTTTGTGGGAAAACATTGCCGCTTTCCTCTGTGTTTCTCTCAAATGTCTGGAGTGCACTTATATAACTGCACTTTTAGAATGGAGAAAGGCTTGGAGACAGATCACAGAAATTTCAGCTGCGAACCCTCTGGAATGCGGCCTGCTGTTCCTCAGGTTGCCTTCGAAGTAAGCTGCTGTGAATTCAACTTATGAATAATCATTTATGACCATTAAAAGAATAAAAATGTTTTAGAAGGCAATAAGCTTTTATGTCGGTCCAGCTTGTTGCTGTTATGTTTTCTGAAGGTGTAATCTGCATGTTTTGCCCTGTATGTCTGGCTGTGAAAGAGGTACATGTAGACAGTGTATTGTCTTTTTTTTTTTTTTCAGATTTTTTTGTGGCCATGTGAGGTTTAACAGTTAATATATGTTGTTGTCCAGTGTGGATATTTTCTCTTATGAAACACACTGATAGCTGAATAACTATCAAACAATATCATCGTTTCTGTAGTGCTTGCATTATCTTGTTTCACATAATATTTATATTTTAATTTTATTTTTAATTAATACTGTAACTTGCCACCCACACATTTTGTTCTGTGTCATATTACAATGTAATGATTTTTTTAATTGTTACTATTGTTGGTTTTCTTCAAGAATATTTATTGCTTCAGAGTTATCATATAACCGATTTATTATCTGGTTGGAAGGATTGGTGTTACCAGATTAAGCTCTATAATGACTTGCTATATGTTTTCTGATACTTCAAAAATCAGAAACTCAAGCCATTATTCATCACCAAGAGTCTGTCAAGGTTTGCACGTACCGCATATCTGAGGCACTCATCTGTAACCGTGACTAGGGGAACACTAGTCTTTTTCATTATGCTGTTTCTCTGTAACTAATTTCTGCACAAATGCACTTGTGCAAACAGGATTAGTTTGGATTTTTGTGATCAGTTCCCTCTGAATCGGGGACTTTGATATTCACCCTTATGACTTCATTTGATTATACGGTAGTGCTGGGACAAATTAAATCAGTGAAACAGATTTTCAGAGAATCCCATACATGTCAAGACCAAGAAATTGCCTCTAATGGTGTATACATGCAAAAGGACAAATACTAAGATCACAGTTTTGAAATGAGTGAATAGAAGGAATCAAGTGTCCTCTGGTGTATTACTAACCTGGTGCAAAGAGATTTGGTTCAAACATTTTGAGGTGCCCCATCAACATTTCAGATGTTTGGATAATACTTTCTGTAGCACTGTTGATGAACACTATGAACTCAGCACCAATCATCCTCTATAGGGACTCCACATGTTTGAAAACAAGCAAACATGTTGATATTATGTCCCAAGAGTCTGTCTGTATTTAAAGTGTCTTATCAATTTAACTACACATTTTGTGAGCCATACCTGTTCATTTCACAAATGCTATAAATTCTCTACATATGTATTTTTAGCCTGTCCAGTGATTTTTGCTGTAATTCATCAATCTTTTATGGATAATACAAATACAGTTTACAGAAATTTTCTGAATATTGTGTTGCTATACTTGTATAGAAAGTTTTATCCAAAACACAATGCATAATATATGTACTCTAAGTTAAATGTGACAGTCTATTCATGATAAAAATATTTTAAAAAGTTATTCACTTAGTTTAGGATATCTTTGTGTTCAGATGAGAACGTCACCCATGCATTTGCCTTAACTACTGTCATAGTGTCATACAACACCTGTGTATATTGTTGTTGTTTTTGGTCGTCTTATTTATTTGGTCTACAAATGTTTACAGAATGAGTTGCATGAAGAAGGGAGAAAAAAAAGTAAGTTTATGAATAGTCATGAATCAAGCTTATAGAACGTGCCAAAATAAAGTGATTTAAGTATACTACACGTGTTTAGCACTTGTTGGGCGTCTGTAAATACTGTAAATGAACGCAAGATGGCGCCTGGGCTTCACTAAGCGCGCTCTCAAACTACCTGTTGTGTGAAGCTTTCAGAGCGTCGCAACTGCGCAGAGTTACTCTCCTATAAAGAGGTCTGTGATTTAGCAGGATGTTAAAATAATAAATACGATAGTGAGAAATTATCTTATCAAAATGCGCCGACAGCATACCCCCTTTATTATCCTCAACCATTACAAACTGACTTGAATAAAAATTAGCTTGCATCTGGACTGTATTGGCTTCGAATTCGACATAGGTGTACATACAACGGCAGTTTTTATTTATTTATTTTTTGCTGTGAAGGACAGCGAAGAGGGAGGGGGACTGCGAGGTATGTATGAATTATTAATACGCTTTCCTTCACACCAGCACACGCACTTGGAGGGGGAAACACCCCTCATTCGGTTTCCATAGCACCGCCCCCAGGAGGCTAGCACGGCCTTTGATGGTAAACAAGCAATAGGCATTAAAGCACAAATGTAGAAACTTGAAATGCCAGGTCACGTGCCCTTCATATACGCACCGAAAAACTATCATTTGTCGCACGTGGAACACAATTCAGATCATTTGAAGACAAAATCAGAGAAAATGTGAATGGAATGTGAAGATTTTCCGCCCTCTCTAACCCCTCCCAAAGCAGTGGCACTCTGGCGGGAGTGATCCAGCGCTAGTTGGCGAAGGATAGCGGCGAGACTGTCGCTGACCTTGGTGCTGAACGCCATTCACGTTCCTCCTAAAGCTACTTCACTGGCACTCTGCATCGAAGAAGTGACAGTGTTTTTCATTTTTTCTCTTAATTAACCATACGACATTTTTTAAATCAGCCTTTTTAACTCCGTCGATTTGAAGCGAACATTAATTGGTTGACTCAAATCTGAGATGGCATCGCTTGCTCTTATCGCGCGCGGGGCAGTTTATGAGTTTATAATAATGAGTAGACAGAGCCAGACCACTTCTGATATCTCTCTTGTGTAGGCGGATTTTTTTTCCCCTTCGCTCTGTGAACACCGTCGTGAATTTTCCTCATCTGTCTGACTGAATCATTGATCCGCTGGGTATCGGTCCGGTATGCTCTGTCATCTCACACTGTGACATGGTACTTTAACATTACCGAGAAAAAACGAGGGATTATCACATTTGGACATGGAGACTCCGAGGGAGCCTGGTTCTATGCCCAGCAAAGAGGGACTTAAGCAAATAGCGGGGAAGACTCTGGGACACTTGTACAAGTAAGATATTTTAACATTATAAAATTGAATCATTCATTTTAAATAATACATTTGTGCGTGTGTTGTGGCTAGATGGATAAATACGCTAACTACTGCTATAACAGAACAGAAAAAAACACAAATTTGCAGCTAGTTTAGTCTATTCAGTAACGAGTTTCCCCAGTCGGTTTTGGAGTCACGCCTCATGGAGACGTGAAGAAAATTATGTAATTCTGCATAATCTTGGGAGGAGGGGATGGAAGCATGCGAGTTTTCCTATCTTTGAAGGTTGCCATTGTAATCCGGCGACTAAAATGCATTCACGATTGAATAGTAATCGTGCATTTAGAGGATTCCCTTGAGTGCAGCTTCTTTTTTAGAGACCATTCGCGTATTTCCATAATACCTGCAAAAAAGATCACTATTGAAATCACATGAAAAATATCGGTTGTACATAATTATTTCATGTTGATTTGATGCTCCTTTATATCGAGTCATTTTTTGTGTCTCGTAAAAAATCTTTGAAATTTATGAGACGAGTAAAAAAAAAAAAAAAAAACCCAGCACCTCGACATCTGAACGAATTGTTCACGAATTGTTCTTTCGAAATTGAAATACCTTTTCCCCCGAGTACTACTTTTAATAAATGTGTCTCCTCATCTTTTCATTTTTTTTGTTTGCTTATAGTCTTTTTTAGTGTTTTCCAAAATATTAGGACGTTGTCTCTTATTTGTTTTCTGAGATTTAAAAAAACTGAATTGACAATTATAGTGCAATTAATGTGCGTTTTATGCATTTTACATTTACAAAAGATCACAAAATAAAATGCATTTTACTCCCGTCGCATTACTTAATAAAAATCAAACTCCTGAAATGAAATTTGTTATTTTTGTAATAAAAATATAGAAGCTACATTTTGATGCACATTAAGTTATAAAATTAGTCTCAACACAATATGTATTTTGATTATCTAGTAAATAACTGTACGCAAATAACTCTTCTTATGGCTTTGGTATAATAATATTAAAGTGTTAGTAAAGTTCGTGAATATCAGTGGACCTTAAGCCTGTGTGAATGTAAATAAGGTGAAGGTGAAGGGAATGCTGCAATGCGGTACAGTGCGCTTTACAGCAGCACACGAAGCCTATGTGGAGTTTACATAAAAATCCTTGCGTTGAAAAAACCCCAAAACAAAACAAAGAATTTCTGTAGGCCATTTTAATGACCATTGTCTAAATCTGTCCTTGCAACTTAGAGCAGGTTGCTGGTGGGGAATGTAAATTGAATTATTTGTCAAAATAAAATCTTGATTCGTTTGTTCCTAACTAAATATTATTGTCTTAAGTAATAAAGGTGGATGAGATTCCTATTAATTGGTTCTTCTGGACTGTAGTCGTTATGCTGTTAATGTCTCACAAGATTCTCTTCTGACTGATGCAGAGTGTTAGAAAAGCGACAAAAACCTGGCGAGAACATCGAACTGACCGGGGATGGACGGCCTGCTCAGCCCAACGAGAAAAAGCCACCTTTGTGCGACTGCACGTGCTTTGGACTTCCACGCCGCTACATCATCGCCATAATGAGCGGCCTCGGGTTCTGCATCTCCTTCGGTATTCGGTGCAACTTAGGCGTGGCCATAGTGAGCATGGTGAACAACAGCACCATTCACCTGAACGGGAAGATCATCATCAAAGAGGTTTGTGCGCGTGGCACGCTTGGATTTTATACGTTCGCGTCAGCTTCGTGACACACCCCTCACGAGCGTGCATGCACACACAAGCACACTGGCTGCACTTCGCCTGGAAACTGTAACAATTTATGGAAAATAAAAAGGACAGAATTTAAAAGCACACTGACTGTTTGAAAGAGGCTTAGTGGATGCCTCTACTAGCTTGGAAAATATTGAAAACAAGTAGGCTACTCATGCAAAAAAATTGACCTTGCTACTTGAATGTCATCGGCCTCAAATTGATTAACTCTTCAGCTGGAAACTAATCCTGCGCGCTTGTCATTTCATTTTTTTTCTGCACAATAATCAATATATATTTAGTTTGCTGTTGTTCTGAAAAATAAAAGTTAAAATTTTTCCCCTTAAATATCGAATTTATATTATTGTAGCCAATATTATATTTTAATAGAGGTATATGGAAACGTGTGTATTCACATTTTTAATTGTCTCTAGCCTTTTACAGATAGAATTAGCAACCTGATATTTTCTGTTTTTCTCCGTTAGAAGGCAAAATTCAACTGGGACCCGGAAACAGTTGGAATGATTCATGGCTCATTTTTCTGGGGTTATATTGTGACGCAAATTCCCGGAGGATACATTTCTTCTAGATTGGCGGCAAACAGGTAAAGCCTTAGGAATTTAATTATTTATTTATTTATTCAGATTATGATGATGATTGTTGTTGTTGTTGTTGTTAGCTCATAATGCAACAGTAAATAATCGCCTTTAAATCCTATTTGGTTTATAGAATTTCCCAGAAAATAGTAGGCTGCCTTATAGATAATATAGGCCTACCTAATGTTAATGAAACAATTAAAAAAAAAACAAATAATAAATATTCTATGTTGTTTTATTATTTATAGGCTAATATAGGCGTTATTTTAGTTTCTGACGGATCACATTTTGATTATTTATTTATTTTTATTTTTTTTGGTCAGAAATGCTGCAAACCGAGTCTTATAAAATAGACTATAGCTAAAACATCTGCAGCTTACGTCCTACGTTATTTCCAAACCGGCAGGTGAATCGCTTACTGTTACAGGGGCTGGCATGTTCAAATGGGCATACTGGAGAAACTCGCCAGCATCTCCAAGTGTTCGTCAAAAATGAATCTTCGTGTTCTTTCTGAGACGTTGAATGTATTATTTCATGTACAAGGAGATTTAAGGAGGAGGCCTCAGTCATGTAAAACGATAATAAATATTTGAAATAATTAAAAATCATATAGCGGATGATTACAGTGATAGTCACGTCCGAATTCGTTCTTCCAAATTCGAGCTGCAAAGCTGCAAATATTTGGTTTGAGCTCTACACAGTAAGTAGTTTGGAGAACCATGCTGTATTATACAAGCAATGATTATTCATAGCGGCGAATGGAACTGTACCTAACATTAGAAGAAAAGGGGGTGATGGGAGGAGCTAATTTAGCAGACGTTCAACCCAGTCTTATTTATTTTGAAAAGACTCTTGTAAGGTCTCACATTTCTTGTGAAAATACATGTACATAAAAAATTATGCATTATTACAGTTTATACTGAGTTTATTTTGTAAGAAAAACGAACAAAAGAGATATTTTGGGAAACGTCCAAAGCATCCTACTAACTTGCTTCTCACGTTCTTAATTGAAGGCCATGGGCTGCGTTTCCCAAAAGCATTGTAACCTAAGTTGATCGTAGCTCTATTCGGTTTTAATGGGTCTACGATGTAGGCTACTTAAGCTTACAATGCTTTTGGAAAACGCAGCCATGATCAGTTTCAAAGAAGGCATATGAAACATCACTGTTGTGGTTTTATCATTGTAATATAATAAAATATAAACCTATTTTTATACAAGCGTTCAAGGGGGGAAAGAAATCAAATAAATAAATCAGCACTGCAGACAGGCAGAGAGAGAGAGCGAGAGAGTTCATTGCTATGGTTGATCAGCCTGCTTGTGTTTCCAGTGTTGTGTGAGTGGCAGAGTGAACGCTGACCCGTCGTGTGATTTGTAGGATTAGACTGTGGGAGCGGGTCTGTGGGGCATTCTCCACCTGTTAATGAGATCCCGGGGGAAGCATGTCTAATCTGCTCAATGAGGGGGGCATGGCAACCAGCCCCGGACATGTTGCCAGAGGGTTTGGCCGTACCTCATCTATCACACAATTTATCAAAAATAAAACTGCCATGTCGGTAGCTGGAAATATGTTTACACAATTTGAGCTCACTAAAGCATCTTTTTTGACGGTCGGCCAACAATAAATGAACGTTATCAAGAAACTAAAATGCTGTACAATTTTAGGCTATAGTGCTGTTAACTCAGTAGGCTATAGGCTACGTCAAATATTTGACTTAATTTCTTTGCAGAAATTATTCAACAGTTCTCAGTTCATATTTGGGCTATTGGTCGGCGTGATTGAGATCTAATACAATCAGCGAGTCTCGTGCTGGAGAACTCCCTCAATCCGATTAGCGAGTGCCGGTGGGAGAGAGGTGAGGGGTCTCCAGCTCTACAACACGGGAGGAAAATTGGAAATAAATGGAAGGCCATATTTCCTCTGTGGCAAAGGCAGCGACCCTGTTGCTGTTTTTTCTTAAGAACAGAAAGCAGATATTTGAATTGTATGTTATATTTTGGTTGTAATAGTGTGTGTGTGTGTGTGTGTGTGTGTGTGTGTACTGGTTTTTGTGGTTTACGGGGACAAAATTTGTTTAATGACATATGACAGAGGTATTACAATTTGAAGGTGGTTTATGAGGACACTGCCTATGTCCCCGTAATTCAAAAGGCTTAAAAAACATACGAAATGGTGTTTTTTTGAAAATCTAAAAATGCACAAAGTTTCCTGTAAGGGGTAGGTTTAGGTGTAGGGTTGGTGTAGGGCAATAGCCCATACAGTTCGTACGGTATAAAAACCATTACGCCTATGGAGAGTCCCCGTAAACCACAAAAACAAACATGCGTGTGTGTGTGTGTGTGCGTGTGTGTGTATGAAGAAATTATTGATTTTTTTCTCTCAGTGATAAAGAACATGTCTAACTAAAATGTTAGCGCAGCAACTAAAATAACACATTGCTGAAACTCGAGGTTTAAACTCAGGAAATAATTACATACAACTTACATTTTCACACAAATTACTTTTTTTTTCAATTTATAACATAACGGTCAATAACTCAGCCATGTTTCCATCTGTTATTCAGGGTTTTTGGCTTAGCCATTCTCCTCACATCCACACTGAACATGTTCATCCCCTCAGCTGCACGTGTTCACTATGGCTGCGTCATATTCGTCAGGATATTGCAAGGGCTTGTTGAGGTAGGATAGTACGATTTTCTCTCATTTGTAAATGCTTGTTTGCTTATAACGATCTAATATCATAACTCTCTATAGGTTCATATCTAACATTTGGGCTCTTGCCTTTGGTAGATAATTTCTAAAAGAAAGTAAGAAAGAAGAAAAAAAAACATATTTGTGGGAATTATTCCTGGAAAAAGCCCAAAGCCCTGTAACAATCAGTTATGGCCTGAGGATATTTCTGTGAGAGTAATAACCCAGGCTTTGTCTTTAGTACAGCTATATTGATCTGTAGAGTAATGTGTGTGTGTGAAATAGACAACTAGATTACTTCAATCACACCAACAATGTATATTACTCTATTATTAGATTTTTCTTTATTGATGTAACTTTAACTACTGCTTAAGATTTTATTGTGATTTGAAAAATTGTCACACTTCTTTGTGATATAGAACTGATGCGTATTATTATTTTTTTTCTAGGGTGTGACTTACCCAGCCTGTCATGGGATCTGGAGTAAATGGGCTCCCCCACTGGAAAGAAGCCGTCTAGCCACAACCTCCTTCTGTGGTAATCTTTATTCTCTTTAAAGCAAAATAGTAGATTAGTGAATAATAAAGAAAACCAATGCCATTATATATGTTTTGTTGCTACCTTAATGCCTCATTATTGTGTGCATGTTAAAATTTGAAGATACATTTGTTGTTTATCCTCAAGAATTCTAGGAAACGTTATTTATGCATGAACTGCATTTTCCTGTGTTGTTTTAATGCATATTCTGCAACTGGTTTTGAGGGATTCAGAAAGCTTCTTTTTTGTTTAAAGACAATTTATTTCAGAGATGTCCTTTATAGCTATCCCTCTTGTTTTTTGTTCAGTTTAAACTCCTCTCATCTTTTGTAGGTTCCTATGCTGGAGCGGTCATTGCCATGCCTTTAGCTGGGATCTTGGTGCAGTACACAGGCTGGTCATCGGTTTTCTATGTCTATGGTAAGAGAGTTTTTTGTTTGTACCGTATGAACCATGGTTATGGTGTAAACCGTCATTGCATGGATGTGCTTAACGGTCTTGATGAGTGTATTTTAGTAAGTGTAGTATGGATTAACTCACCGATGCTGGGTATTGATTTTTCCTCTGATGCTGCCATGTGTCTATCCTCTGTGCTGACACTGAATCTGCTTGCCACTGTGCCAAGAATTGGCATGTCTTCTCTGGAAAGCAATGAATTGTAATCAATTTAGTTATATGAAGAGTTTTCAGTCAGCCCATCTTCCTGTCTGCTTCTTTTGTGAAGTTTTGCTTTACGACCAACGTCTAAGAATTGTTTGTTTCCCTTTAGGCTGTTTTGGGATGTTCTGGTATATATTCTGGATCTTAGTGTCATATGAGAGCCCAGCTGAACATCCCACCATCACGGCTGAAGAACGCTGCTACATTGAGGAGAGTATCGGCGAGAGCGCTAAGCTGCTGGGTCCTGCAGAAGTGAGTGACCGCAAACATAATCTTGCTCCAATCTTTTGGCTGGATATTTGTAATCTCGGAATATAAAGGGGTTGGATAGCACAGAAAAAAAGGCTTGAGTGTAGGATTCAGGTCCTCTTTTAAGAGTTGTTTTGACTAATGGCATAACATCCCCTCTCATGCAACCCTATAATTAAGGACCACTCTATAATTATCTGTAATTCTAATGCCCATTTGTTGCTTATTGACACAAATCTACTTCACTTATACTATGGTTGTGGCTTGGAAGGTCATCCAGTTTAAGAGTTCAGAGCATATTGTTCGTTGTACAAAGAGTGCATTTCTCTTGACATAAGTCTAATAACTGACACAAAAGATTAACTTTCTTAAAGTCACAATGAAATAGAAGTAGCAACAAAGATTTTGTTCTGTATTGTGACGTACATCTAAGTGTAACAGATTATCAAAAAAGACTTGGGACTTGGTTCTATGCATCTGTTGTTGATTGGATTTTGAGATGTGGGTGTTGCTTTCAAAAGTGATGCAGATAAACATAGGCTTGAGGTTTAAGGGGACTAAATGATTGGAGAAGTCCTTCATGTGTCATCAAAGAGAAGTCTGTCATTTTGACCGGAAGGTCCAGTCATGGCATTTTGATTATACATTACAAAGTTAATTAAAAAAATGAAACATGCACAGAAGAACTGTTCACAGTAAGACATATAGTATTCATTTAGAAAATGCATAGGGGGAATTTTCATTTCATATCAACTTTAAGATTAAGAGATGAAACAAAGCCCACATTCTCTCACTCCATTTGCAGTTACTGTGAACAAGACATTGCTGTAATTTAAAAGCATAAAGCTTAATTTCAGTAATTTGTGATTTTATAGAGGGTAAATGAAAGCACAGAGCAAATTTTGTCAGGCTGCCTTGAAAAATGAAAAGATAACAGGCATATTTCTTTGGTGATCACACTTTTATGTATCTACTTATTTTGTAAATACCTGGCATAATTTTGAGGCAGAGGACAATATTTGCAGTGTCACTACAGGTCAGTAAATGGTCATTTTGTTGCCATGGTGTTATATGAGGACATATAATGAAATCTGTAAGTTGAAAGTAACAACTTATAAAATACCAATATTTATGTTATAATTTGATCAAATTAGTTAGCCATTTTGTCTCAGTGTGCATGTCTCTGGTCTTTGGTCTTCGGTCTTCTTTGGTGTAAATGCCATGTGCTCTCAGGGAACATCAGTACTGACAAAGAATCAAAAATGTTCATACAGAATCAAGACATAAACGCTAAAATCATTAACAGAATGAGTATTATTGTAACAGTTCCCTCCACATGTTGCAATACTCCTTTCTCTTACAGAAATTCAAGACACCTTGGAGGCAGTTTTTCACATCCATGCCTGTCTATGCAATCATTGTGGCCAACTTCTGCAGGAGTTGGACCTTCTACTTGCTGCTCATCAGCCAGCCTGCATACTTCGAGGAGGTGTTTGGCTTTGAGATTAGCAAGGTAATTTCCGTTTACCTTTCATATTGCATGCATTTAAATTGGTATTTGTTTTACACAAACTGGAAAATTATTAAAAATGAACAATTACTTAATCAGCAGTCAAGCTTTATTTGGGTCAAAATGGCTAGCCTTGGTGTCTAAGTTGCATATGATTTTTGTCTATAATTTCAGTGTGCATCAGTAAATGGGTGACCTTTGTCATTCCCTAAGGTCTGAATAGGTTGATGAATTATTCATTGTGAATAGTTCATAATGAATAATTCATTCATCACTTATTGGTGATTTACGTCTGTGCTCGCATCTCATTTTGCTCTTGTTTTCTCACCTCCTAAAGTTAAACCTTCAATCATGTCTTTACATCTAGTTATAGTATTAACACACTAATGGTGAATGTTGCATGTCAGTTTGATTGGTTTTTTGGAAGACATTTATTTATCAGATTTATCTATTGTAATTAAGTAAAAGTTTTTATTTAACATTTTAAATTGGACCCCTTTTCTCTTTTCTGTGGTTCAACTACATCCTAAAATGCCACAATATCAACTAACATTGGTCAATGGCTAATGCATTCATTCTGCAGTGTGTTTTCAATAAGATCCTTCTGAGCCTGACAGGCTGCTGTCTTATTCAGGTTGGCATGCTGTCAGCCCTGCCCCATCTGGTGATGACCATTATCGTACCCATTGGGGGACAGTTAGCCGATTTCCTCCGTAGCAAAAACATCCTGTCTACTACGACAGTTCGGAAGATCATGAACTGTGGAGGTGAGTGCAACCTACTGCAAGAACACAAACGGAATGATATAGCTCCTATATGACTGAATTCTGGTTAAATCCGTGTAAGCTAGGATTTTTAAAGGAATGAATGAGAATTAATATAATTTTTCTTCATCCTATAATTGTCTAATTTAGCTTAGTTTGTTGACTATCCACTTGTGTTTATCTTTCACAGGCTTTGGGATGGAGGCCACTCTATTGTTGGTGGTTGGTTACTCACATAGTAAAGGAGTGGCCATTTCATTTCTTGTGTTGGCTGTCGGCTTCAGTGGATTTGCAATATCAGGCAAGTCTTTGGGGAAACAATATGTCTGATTTAATATTTTGCCTTGCAAACCTTTTATACACAACAATGACAAGAAAAAGCAGCAATATATAAATCAACCATCCACAGCCTGGGAACACTGCAAATAATGGCTTATTTCTGACAAAATACCATGCTCTCCTTTTATCACTCAAAAACGGTCTTCCTCTGCTGCAGCTTGGAAGGAATAAGTCGTTCTGCTGGACTTTTTAAATAATTCATACACACTGTCCCTTGAGAGCAGCCTCACAGGCAGCACATCTAGACAGAGAACTCAGTAAGGGAGGGGCTACAGACTCATCCGCTCTACAAGATGGCTGCTCTTTCTATTTTTAGTCTGAATCTCCAACATCATGTTAGAGATACTGAAAAATGTGCACTCTTGATGCAGAACCAAAATGTGCAGATTGAACAAGAGGAATGCAGTGGTTTGAAAATGTCATTCTGTAATGTGGTTTGTTGCAGTGTTATTTTAGTGTCATTGATGTACTATTACAGCTTTTGTTAATATTTTAAATTAGATTTTATTCGTATTTTAGTTTAAGTTTTAGTCATTTTGGTTTAGGGTTATTTTTGTCATTTTTATTAGTTTACTTTTTTAAGTTTTTATTACGTTTTAGTTTGTAATTTTAGTTTATTCAATTTATTTTTAATTTAATCAATAGTTATTTTAGCACTTCAACATGAACAAAAAATGCAGAAATAAAATAAGTTTTGTTTTTAATACACACTATATTGCCAAAAGTATTGGGTCGCCCCCTTCTAATTAACAGGTTTGACTACTTTAGTAATTTCCATGAGTATAAATCTTAATGTTAAAGCATATAATGATATTCTAGGGAACTGTGTGCTTCTAATTTTATAGCAAAAGTTTGGACAGGACCCTTTTCTATTCTAACATGACAATGCCTCTGTGTATAAGTCAAGGTTCAAAAAGAAAATGATTGATTCAGTCAGTGTGGAAGAACTTGACTGGTCTGCATAAGACAGTCTAATCCCAGTTTAACACCTCTGGTGTGACTGTAAATACCAGACCTTGAGCCAAAAACTCATCACCAAACACCAATGACTTGTACATATGGGTGCAGTCATTTTAGACATCCAAAACTGTTGCAACAGAGATGAAATACTGTTTTTAAATACATGAATTATGTTCCCATCATTGTTGCCACAGATTTGGAAGTGCATTTTTCTGTTCTAAAGAAGGAGGTGTCCCAATATTTTTGTCTATATAGTGTATGTACAAGTCATTTGTTGGCAAGTCATTTGAGTTTTTGGCTCAAGGCCTGCATTTACAGTCATACCAGAGGTGTTAAACTGGGATTAGGACTTGGTTTTATGCAGACCAGTCAAGTTCTTCCACACTGACTGAATCAGTAATTTTCTTTTTGAACCTTGCCTTATACACAGAGGCATTGTCATGTTAGAACAGAAAAGGGTCCTGTCCAAACTGTTGCTATAATATAAGAAGCACACAATTTCCTAGAATATCATTATATGCTTTAACATTAAGATTTGTACTCATAGAAATGACTAAAGTAGTCAAACCTGTTCATTAGAAGGGGGCGACCCAATACTTTTGGCAATATAGTGTGTGTGTGTGTATATATATATATATATATATATATATATATACAAAATATAAAGTTTTTAATGTTTATTTAATTATAATTAATAAAAATGTTTTTTTGTAGCTTTAGTGAACAATAGTAACCATGGTTTGTTGTTATTAATTCAGTGCAAAAAAGAGAAAAAAGTGTAATCTTTTACAGTTATTTCAATTTTGTCTGATGTTAATGTGATATATACCTTAATTGCCCATCAGGTTTCAATGTCAATCATTTAGACATCGCTCCTCGCTATGCCAGTATACTCATGGGAATCTCTAATGGAGTGGGAACTCTGTCAGGAATGGTGTGCCCTCTTATTGTGGGAGCCATGACCAAACACAAAGTAAGACACCTTAGATTTTCAGGATTTTCTTTTGCATTCTATATGTTCAGTACTATATATTTGGATTGGATGGATCTTAACTTGAATGAATGATGTTGCCCCATGGTGGATTAGAAGGTTGAGTTGTGACACTTGCGTGGTTTGAGAATCACAGCAGATTTGTTATCTTGATTTTGTTTGTTTGTTGTTCCAAACCTGATGCATTATTATACCTGAAATATAAATGTATTTTTTGTGATTTTAAATGATTTCATGTTACAGAGTTTCAGATCTCTCTGCCTACTTGTTATTCATTGCCAAAAGTGCTCAGATTTATCAGCATTAAGCCTATGTTTATTTCATGCGTTATTCTTGCAACTCCCAGGAGTTTCTTTATGTCAATGAATTCCTGACAACTCTTTCTTCCTTTCAGACCCGAGAAGAGTGGCAGTATGTGTTTCTTATCGCTTCCCTGGTGCATTATGGCGGTGTAATCTTCTATGGCATCTTCGCCTCGGGAGAGAAGCAGCCATGGGCAGATCCAGAACAGACCAGTGAAGAAAAGTGTGGCTTCATTGATGAAGATGAGCTAGCTGAGGAAACAGGGGACATCACCCAGAGCTACGGTGCCCTGGGAGGTCCACCCAAGACCTATGGTGCCACTACGCAGTTGAACGGCGGATGGGCAGAAGGATGGGATAAACGGGAGGAGTATGTACAGGAAGGTGTGGAGGAAGGGGGTTACGGATACAGGCAGGGTGGGAATTACTCCTAGACCTCGCAAATACACACCCTCACACACACAGACACACACATGATACACAGCTGTACATAAACATTAAGTGGAGCAAAAATATTTGGATGCACTCGGACCCAAGTCACAACTGAAAATGTATAAATTCCATTGCATAAAATAACAAAATGCAAGTGCAATCTGCAACGCATCTGCAATTTGTCTTTCTGTGCTTTTCTTTAGTGGGTGTATGAAGTGTCCTCATTTTGAAATTAAAAAATCTATGTATGTAGCTATATATTAAAATATATAAAATAATATATATATGATATATCGTTATATAATCTAATATAACAAACTTGTTTTTGTAAAATGTTTAGCTTTAAAAAAAGTAGCATTTTTGTTATCTAATCTAATGCAATGACATTTCTACATTTTTAAGTGCAACTTAAGCATCCAGATACGTTTTGGAGCCACTTTACATACAGCACAGGATAAAAAAATATATGCCCACACTGTAGATTTTGTAGTGTCTGTGAGTTCTGAAAAAAGATGCTCAATTAACATGTAAAAAACCTAAAAATTGTTGTATGTTTGCACAAATTTAAATGATCAAATCCTACATTTAAATATGAATTTAAATGAGTCAGTTATACAAAGGAGATATTACATATCAAAATTGACAGACTGTAAATGTTGTATGTATTAAAACAGAGCAACGTTATTTCAAGTGCAATCATGTGTAATATTGTGAAACCGAGTTTTTCACCCCATTATTCTGAGCCTTTGCAACAAAGAGAAGCCTGTAGAGTTAGTCAGGCAACCGGCTTCCAGAACCGAGGCTCTGGAGTCATTCATGGAGAATTACTGCTGTAGAGAATTCCAACCAAGCAACTTTTTTCTGATTGCACTGAGAGAGCTGTACAATGTAATTTAACAGCACAACAAAGCGAATTTGTTTATACCTCATGATGTGTTACTCGTCCATCGTAGAGGTCAAGTTTTTGAGAGATTAAAGAGGACTTTGGTCTTTGACACTGCAGAGAAAAAGCACAGTTTTTTTAGATGATGAAATAAAAGCAACAAAAGTGTTTCTCAAACTCAGCAGGCTGTTTCAGTCGTATCCGTATATATATATATATATATATTTTTTTTTTTTTTTTGGACGGTGCTGTTCAATTTGGTGTTTGGTGTAATAGATGAAACTTGGGAAGGGGTTCGATTTTAGATAATTGGAATTGTAAGAGCTACAAAAAGCAAAAGCACAGGGTGTCAAGGCTATAGACTCCTTAATTTCCATGCCATTGTTTTAACTCCATGCCATTTTGACATCTGTGAATGTTAGTTATGCATGGGTCAAAACTGTTTTCGTTTATACAAATGTTTTTTTTTTTTTTTTTTACATTGACTATATTGTTTTACTTTACTAAACTGTTACTGTTGTGTCAATTTCTTTGCACAATTAACCAAAGGTAACCTGTAGTGTGGGATTTTAGCTGGGATGTGGCAAAAAGTTTCCATTAAGATAACAAGGGAGAACCTGTGAAAAGGGCTGGTATAGTCCTAGCAGCAGGTAATAACCATACTCAATGTACAAAGCAATAAATCTATGGTAACAGTTACTTAGCAGTCACTCATTCAAAAATATGTAACACATTAGCACATTTAACTGTAATCATTTTGGTTTAAGTGTTTTTGTGATGACAATTAAAAAAAGAGAAAAGATTAAACAACTACTTACTGTTAAAATATATATATAATATATATATAAATATATGAAAATATATTTAGATTTAGCAAGAGTCCAGTGCAACTCTCTTTACAGTGAAGAGTTTGTGCGCTGGACCCACTCACCAGAAGAGAATGATTCTTAAGTGCCGCCTGCAGCTGCTTCCTGTGTGAAACTCTTACCGGGGTCCTCAGCTCCGCAGGCGGCCGCACCTCTGTAGTCGTCCTGTGTGGTTGCCAGTGGTTGCTTTTTGAGAGTATGTCGTTGTCGGGAATCCTTTACGTTAATCCTCTCTTTTTGTCCTTCCCCTTTGTTTCTGGTCTGTGTTTTGTCTGTGGCTAGAGAAGCGCTCCCTTGCCTCCCTCTTTTCTCCTTGCATTTTCCCACTACTGTTGCAATATTCAGTGACACAAGGATTGTGTGTAAAGGTATTCAAAAATCTTCAAAAATTACAGTAATTTGCCTGATGATGTTGAGGTACCTTATTCTTGTTTCCTGCCTAAGAGTGAAGTGTGAATATATGGCTTCCTTTGCTGTGTTACTGTAAATGGAGAGGTATGTTGATGTGAAACTGAAATGCTCTGTATAGCCTTTTTTTATATAAAATTATAACAAAATTTACTTGTCTGTGTTGTTTTACTGTGATTCCATTAAGCTTTGCATGCCGAAGACTCCCTGCTTAAAATTGTGTCAGTTTTGTCAATTCCAATATTGTAGATAGATAGTAACCAATATTGGTTTCTGATTACAAAGTACTTTGTCCATACTGTACTGTATCTCTGCATATATGTAAATCATATCTAAAAGTTTTTAGCCCTAGCATTGGTTATCCATCACCCATATAGCATCTCTGTGCCCTTTCCTTGCTCTAGTAAAATCAGTATGAGGGTCCCGGGGGATCAGCAAAACCTATTGACCACACAAACCTCCTAATGGAGGCAGGAAGGAGGGGCTGCACTTAGAAGCTATTTAGAAGATGTGTTCAGACTCGTCTCTCATCAGCATCTTTCATGCAGGAAACCTACTGCCCTCCTAATACAAACCTGCCCTCCTGGTGTTGTGTATCATTACCAAACAAATTTTTAAAAAAAATACGTTCTGAACTGAATAATTTTTTAAAAATGATGGTATTAAGTTAGATTTTTTTTTTTTTTAGAATTTTAAAATTTAGAGCATTCATGGTGCCTGATTAAAAAGTATAAACATTTGATCTTTAAGTCTGACAAAAGAATTGTCTAAAATAAGGTTAAGCCTATTCCTCAGCATAGACATGGACAGGTTAGATGTTTGCGTCTGTGCCTGTTCTTTCAGATAGATAAAACACAGTCCTCTCACAAATGGTGCTGCAGATGCAGACAGAACCGCATCCCTGCAGAACACCACAGTAAGAGAGGTGCAAATGAGACACTCACCTGCCGAGACTGGCAGACACTGGCCTCACTAGCTTTAGAGGTTTTGAACTTGGCAGTGTTTTTCCTTGGTGTAGGACATCTATCTATCTATCTATCTATCTATCTATCTATCTATCTATCTGTGTGTATGTATGTATGTATGTTTGTGTATTTATAAATGTATTTAGCTGTAAAAATATTGGTTTGTAATGAGGAGATTATCATGGCTATTGTATTGCAATATACAGCAGAGGAAAAACATATTTGCAGACTTGTGAGTTTCTCATGCTCAGATGTCGCAAACATCCTCCACAACCTGGAACACAGCCAAGTGGCCCTGTGCATTCAGTAGGGCAGTCAAAGTCAAGCTCCTGTCCCACCGGAGGGAACCGTCAGAGTCTGGACGATGTCCAGCTTTGCCCTTTCTCTCTGTTACATTGTGTAAGTCAGTTACTAATTGGATAACCTTTCTTTCAACTGCTGATTTACAATATCAGACTGACTGAAGAAACATGTTCACACTCGGGTGAACGTAATTGAAAGCTTGTCAATTGAGTGTTGACGTGTAATTGCTCTAAGTGAAGTTATGTCCAAACGCCACAAGAAAGATGCACAGGTTACTATTTTCACAGAACTATTTATTTAAATCACACTACCCTGATAGCACGAATAGAACCACAAAGGTGGCGTAATAGCTCAGTTTTAATAGTTAGTTAAATAACAGTTTTAATAGTAATACTTAGAAACCTTTTAAATAATAACCATTAACTTCTATAATAATCAAATTTTAACTCGTATTACCACCACTACTACTACTTAATTTGAATATATATATATATATATATATATATATATATATAAATAATGTTTTTATATGAATGGATAAAAATCAAAGAATAAAGCAATTTGATGTTTTCTTGACAACTTATTGGTTAGCAGATTCCATGTTGAGCTATTGCTTTTGCTAATTGGACAACCAAAATGAGCCCATCACTTGTGACCCTATTACATGTGTTTACTCCGGTTCTGTCAGCCGTAACCGTCACGGATGTCCAGCACAGATTGCAGTCCACACCCACCTCACTTGGTGTTCATTCAAGCTTTTCAGTTATATTTGTTTAATGTCACACTGAGAATAAAGATGAAGAGCGCACACAGAGTGTACCGGCATAATGGCAGTCTTTCTATTGTGGTGTTTAAATAATTATTTTAAAGCATCATTGTAAGAATAAAGCTGTGTGGTTTTTGCTGGTCTATGTATTTTTGTTGGTGGGTGGAGGCGCTTTTGCATCCACTAGTGGGGGGCAGGTGTTGCAGTGGTCTCTTGGGACGTGGAGGGGTGGTGTAGTGAGACTGAAATCACTCTTTGATGACAGGGGTCTGCATGAGGGCCCTGAAGGCTTGCATCAACCCATAAATATCTCCTGATCCCCTCATGGACAGAGGCAGGTGACTGGTTGGCGTATCCAGTGTTTCGTTCTCCGTTGGGAGATGGAGGGAGAGGTGAGGGTGGATGTCTATGTAATCCATCTCATGTGTAAGGAGGAAAAACAGTGAATGAATGAGCTCTCATATTAAAACCAAATAAGACCCTTCCCCCACTGGCCCAGCTCTCAGTATCCTCATCAATTATTCCACATAGTCATTAAAATCTCGTCTATTCCAACAGAGGAGCATATAAGCAAATGAAAGGACTTTTTATGTAGTCGTTTAAGTGGCGAGTGATATGTGGTGATGTTTACCACTACCTCAGTCCCAATACAGACAAGTGAAACTGTTCGATTCAGCATATATGTTATATAAAGCATCAGGAAGAATCTGGGCTTTCCCACTCAGCTTCACGCTTTAGAGACCACCTGACTGCAGGAGTGTGTGTGGGTGTTTCTGTGCGTAGCCTTGGGTGGGTTTTTGCATCAGTACTGCATGCTGACATCCCATATTCACTTCCTGTAATCAAGATTCACATCATGTTCAGGTGCTGGAAGAGGAAATCTTGTGGGTGGGGAAAGTCTTGCTTGTGAGACAGGAAGGGCAAGCCATTACAGCTGCTGAAGGAATTCATAAGAATTCATGAAGATGCATTAAAATGATAAAAATCATGCAATAGAAATTAACAAATGTGTCTGTTATAGTCTGTTAGCCGAAGATAATACATGTTCTTGCTATATCTTCTGCTGGGACAGAATATAACAGACATATCTGTTGATTTCTCTTACAGGATTTTTATCATTTTAATGCATCGTCAACATTAACACTCTTGTAGCTTCTAGCAAGCTTCTAGCTGGTTCTATTCACTGCATTCTGCACAGTACATAATTAGGAAATTAGGGATGGTAAACTATTTTAAAATTAGGGTTGTCTGGCCAATAATGATAAAACAATTATTATTTTCATGGCTGATAATCGTTAAGCAGTCATTATTAACATTCGAAAATAAAACAATTGTTTTAAAGGGCTCATGACATGGATTTTTATTATTATTTTAATATGTTCCTTGATGTTTACTTATAATGTTAATAAAGTTTATTGCACAAAAAAAATAAAAAAATAAATACATGTGGGAAAATGACTATTATCAACCCTCATTCTGACCCTCTGTCTAAAACGATCTGTTTTAAGGGGTGGGTCCTTTAAGGCTTGTCAGTAATCGGCCACTGTTATGATTAGCTAACGTCATTGCATAGGGAACAGTTTCAGTGCCCCGCCCCCTCACTTGTGAGTGTTTTGACAACATAATCAAAATAAAACAGTCATTTCCAGACAAAGCATTTTGAAACTTACGGTTTGTGATGCAGCTGCAATCAGATCTAGCACCGCTTCATCTTTCAACAAATGCTTCTTTGTGAACTCTCTATGATGAGCCTCGTTTACAAAACAAAACTCAGAGCAATCTTCTGACATGATTCAGGATGCCATTAAAAATAAACTATCCACTTGTTCCTTATGCTGGGGTCCTTCTGATATCTGTCCAAAGACGTGAACAAGCTGTTTAAACCAAACGCATCAAAGTGAACATTCTTTCACTCCATTTGTTCAATTGATGACAAACTCAAACGCGTGAACTGTGTCGGAAAGTGAATGCGCATCTGTATACTGTATCCAGTGTAGACAAGATAGTAGCAGCGATTGTAATTAGGGGCCAAGCCAGGGGCGCCGCTACGGATTCTGGGCCCCCTGGACAGCATATTCACTCGGGCCCCTCGGGGGGGAGGGGGTTGTGATGGTGGGGGGTGAAGTGGGAGGGAAGAACAAGGTGACAAGGTGGCGCGTTCCCGGTAGAGCCCTGCACGACCCGACCCCGTCTTTTTTCCCCCTTCTCCCAAATCAGATTATACTGTTTCAGCTATTAAAATAGTTCAGTTTTGTATGTAATGGCAAAGTGATTATATTTTGTTCGTTTTTTTATTAAGTTAATTTAGAAAAACGTTTGGAGCATTTTTTTTGTTCGTTAAATAAGTTCTTTTTCTTTCTTAAAGTAATGACCAAGCGGCCATTGGCAGACCGGCAGGCTGATCATGGCCATGTTTGATCAATTTAGCCTTCTCAAATCATCAGGACTTGCCTAAAATAAAATCTATAGATATACTAAAACAGTTTAAGCATATAGCAATCTTTAAACGTTAAACCTAGATAAATGTGCGCTGCATCAGTAGTTTGGGCGGAGAGTGGAAGCTAAAGCGCAGGACATGGAGGCGCCAGCGCAATCAATTGCATTTTTTTTTAAACAATTTACGCCGTAATTTTTGCTCATGAGAGTAATACATCATTCGTAACTGTAAAGGGTCTACTTTTATTTGTGTGCACTCACAATATCAACAAAACTTTTTATAAAATGTATAAAATCATTTTATAAAATAAAGAAAACAATGATGCGCTTTCTGCCGTCTCGTCTTGAACAGGAGCGCTTCACAAAAATGAACCCAAAGTCAGACCTCACAGACATGATAAATATATCTAAAGAAAGCTTTAAATTACTACTTAATAAAATAAATCAAATTGAAAACAAAAACTCTTTCATTATAATCCGTGAAGATGCATTTCTCTCTAAAGGCTCGTCTAATGAGGAGATGGCGAGTCAGGATCATCATCTTCATCTTTGCGACACTGACACAGAAAACACTAGTTTATTAGTAAATAATTCAAATATCTCCTTACTATTTCCCTCGGACACATTCATGGTAATTACTTTTGCTGGGGCTTTGCAGCAAGCTTCAGTCTATTGCGTGTATTTGAGCGCAGAACTCTTCAGCTGCTGACAGCACTCTCTGCTGCTGCTGGACTCTAAACACCGTCGACAGCGCTCTCAGGCGGCACGGTCTCGTGTTGTTTCCACCAGCGCGGCAATTTTTTTCATCACTAATTTATGGATGTCTAAAATATAAAAATAAGGAGAAGCCTGAAACAGGCCAGAGGCCCGGCCCGCATCTGAACTATGACGTGAAAATTGGCCAGAAGCCCGGCCATAGAGGCGTAAAAAAGTCGGGCCCGTTGGGGGCTGAAATGCAGAGCTCTAGCTTTCCTCTCGGTAGAAATCACGTTTCCCCGGGAAACGTCGTCGGGCCCTTCGAATCGTCCTAACTCCCCCCCCCCCCACCCCCCCCCCCCCCTTACGGCACCCCTGGGCCAAGCACCGAAAGAGAACCATAGAACCGCTTGCGGGAAAGTTGTAAAATTTGGCACACTGATAGAGGACAGTCTGAACTGTCATCATAGCAAATTTGGTGTCTTTAAGTCAATCCCTCTAGCGCCACCAACTGTCCAAAGTTGCACTCATGTTTATGCTAATAACTTTTGAATCGTGAGGGCTAGCAACAAAATTCTTTTTTCCTCTTATTCCTTGGCTCATAACGAGGAGGATGTTTTAAGCTACTGTATGAAATTGGAGGATGTTTTAATGGTACAAATTGACCTCTTATATACCAAAATATCAAAGCAAATTTGATTTTCTTATGTCATGACCGCTTTTAAATGCTACAAGTGAATTTTGGCATCACAATACTAGCCTATAATATACATTTTAAAAATACATATTAATTTCAACATTCGCTACAGATTGCATTTACTGTATCAATATTATTAAATATTAGTGTTTTTTTTAAATTAAGTGAGTTCTGTTAGAAATGCAAATTTACAATAATCCAAAAACATAACAAATATGAAATATAAATTTATGAAATATATAAAATGAGCATGCTCCATTAAATATCAAATATAAGCCAATAACTCCTGGGGATAACTCCTCTAATATGTTCTGTTAACCGATGAGCTACATTTTGGATTTATACATAATATGCAGTGGTGCTCCTTACCATCATCTGAATGACCGAGTGAGTGACAGAGAGGAGAAAGAGCGACTGAAAGACTCAGGGGAGAAGCCTGACCTTTAAAATGCCAGTCCACAATGAGACGTGCATCCCACAGAGGAGCAGGATACATCCAGTGGAAACAGCGCATAGGAAATGGACATTATGTTGTGTATATCTGTTATCTTTCATACTGTACACCTTATGTATGTTTGCAAATGGTTGTATAGTTCTTTAATGTTCGAAAGCACTGTAAAACTGCAGATGCTCATCAAATGTTTTACTTGTGTTTCCACACTAGAGAAAATATTCACATATAATAAGAGAACTTTTTCTTGCATAAATGACAGAATTACAAAAATGAACAACAGGGAGAGAATTAGAAATCAATTAGTGGAGTCATTCTTTGTGTGTGGTGGTGGGTATGAATGTGTGTGTGTGTGTGTGTGTGTGTGTGTGTGTGTCAATGCTGCCAGACTGAGCTTTATTTACTCAGCTCTCACAATACCCCTTCACCAGATGGGAACCAACAGAGTGAGGGGGGAAAGTGAGAGGAAAAAAGACAGAGAGAGAGAGGAAACAGGAGTGGGAGGTGTGTGCCCCATACTCACAGCCATGAGGACTCCTTTGTTCCCCGTCAGACCCCTATTGCAGTGTGGCAGGGTGACACAGGATGGCTGTAAAATCTCATTAAAAAAGAGAGAGACACACAGGCCTCAAGAGGGCTTGAGATCCCATTAAGACGTCGACATACAGACTTCAGTCATACAGCACCGAGGACTCCTGCCAACATGTATGTACAGAAACATCAGGGAAAAAAGCTAGAGACAGTAAAACTGAAAATGGTCTCCAAGAGACAGCAGAGCATTCTGAAAGGATGAATAAAATGTTTATATATACATATATGTTATATATATCCTTACATACAATATATATTCTCTATATATAATAAATACAAATAAACACAATTATGTTAGATTATACAAATACAATTATATTGTATATGCTTCATAGATATTAGTTTGTATGTTTAGTTTGTTTTGCATTAATATAGATACACGCACAAAAACACACGCATGCACACATGGTGCACTGGCTCCCCACCTCATGGGCCTGATTATTGATTTCACTCCTGTTGTGTAGACACCTCCTCTGCAGATTTGATTAGTCACACAGAGGTGACAGAGGGGAAGTAAGGCTCTTAGATTAGAGAGAGTGATGACAGAGAGAAGGGGGAGAGGGAGAAGACAGGTTGAGATGGAGAAATAAAGAAAAATAGTTCAAAATTTTCTTCTGATTGATCGCTTTGTGTGTGCGCCCAATTTTGGAGTAATACTTTGATGATCTTTTTGTGCTTAAATTAATCTGCATGAATTTATTTATTTCAATATGCTGTCATAATGCATTTAATGCTTTAAAATGTTTTGCAGAAAGCAAGAGATCACATTATGGCACCTGCTGGTTTTTCAGGTTTGATGTCATTATTAATTACTTCGTGGCACTTTGCTGTCTAATGCACTGATGAACTGACTAACTACTTTCTTATTAATGTGTCTTTTAACTGCTGTGATAACACACACACACACATATATACAAATAAATTTCAATACAAATGTAAAAAAAAAATTCAAATAATATTTCTTTAAATCGCATCTTCCCATGCATGTTTGTGCATGTTTCACAGTGAAAGAGTGTTAAATTACACACCCTGTAAAAAGCTAAAAGTGAAAATAAAATCTCCAAGTGTGAGCACAGATCTCAGAAAGCTCTTGGGAGAGTGCTTGTGCTTAACACTCCTCTTTTTATGACTTAACACAGTGACATGAAATATAGAAAAATCTGCAAAGAAGACCATCAAGATGGGGTTAGACATTGCATTGCAGTGTTAACTATTTCTGCTTTAATATCTGAAATCAGATTTCAAAGAACCAGCCAAGCGTGGACACTTTGGTAGTAGTTTGAGATATAGAATTTGATGAAGATGAAGAGTAAGTGAAGAGATGTGGGCTGTGTTTGTCTGCAAACACTTTTTGCCCTTCCCTACCAGGGCAGACATTAAGTTCAAGTTAACTCCAAGCAGAAATATGTTTAATTGGATATATCTGTTGTGGAAATGCCAATTTTAAAAGGTCTTTATTTTCAGAGGTCCATAATTTCTGAATTAATTTCAGTCTCTGTGTTGATGTTATGAAATTAACACTCAAAGCCTACTGATCATATGTAATACGCACATTTCTAAGGCCTTTAAATTATCAGCATAATCAAAACTTTGCTGAAATCTCTGTTATACACAATCTACTACACACCTTTCTATCGTCTGAATTATAGTTTATATTCTTTTAGCAAGTAAAAAGCCTTTTAATACAACCCGAATTCCGGAAATGTTTCAACGTTTTTTAAATTTGAGTAAAATGAAAACTAAAAGGCTTTCAAATCACGTGAGCCAATATTTTATTCACAATAGAACATAGAGAACATAATAAATGTTTAAACAGAGAAATGTTACACTTTTATCCACTAAATGAGCTCATTTCAAATGTGATACCTGCTACAGGTCTCAAAAAAGTTGGCACGGGGGCAACAAAGGGCTGAAAAACCAAGAGATTTTGAAAAGATTCAGTTGGGAGAACATCTAGCAACTAATTAAGTTAATTGACATCAGGTCTGTAACATGATTAGCTATAAAAGGGATGTCTTAGAGAGGCAGAGGCTCTCAGAAGTAAAGATGGGCAGAGGCTCTCCAATCTGTGAAAGAGTGCTTAAAAAGATTGTGGAATACTTTAAAAACAACGTTCCTCAACGTCAAATTGCAAAGGCTTTGCAAATCTCATCATCTACAGTGCATAACATCATCAAAAGATTCAGAGAATCTGGAGAAATCTCTGTGCGTAAGGGACAAGGCTGAAGATCTTTGTTGGATTCCCGTGGTCTTCGGGTCCTCAGACTACACTACATCACTCGTCGGAATGATTCAGTTATTGACATTACTAAATGGGCCCAGGAATACTTCCAGAAACCACTGTCGGTAAACACAATCCGCCGTGCCATCTGCAGATGCCAACTAAATCTCTATCATGCAAAAAGGAAGCCGTATGTGAACGTGGTCCAGAAGCGCCGTCGTGTCCTGTGGGCCAAGGCTCACTTAAAATGGACTGTTTCAAAGTAGAAAAGTGTTCTATGGTCAGATGAGTCCAAATTTGACATTCTTGTTGGAAATCATGGACACCGTGTCCTCCGGGCTAAAGAGGAGGGAGACCTTCCAGCGTATTATCAGCGTTCAGTTCAAAAGCCAGCATCTCTGATGGTATGGGGGTGCATAAGTGCATACGGTATGTGCAGCTTGCATGTTTTAGAAGGCACTATGAATGCTGAAAGGTACATGAAGGTTTTAGAGCAACATATGCTCCCCTCCAGACGACATCTATTTCAGGGAAGGCCTTGAGTATTTCAGCAGGACAATGCAAAACCACATAATGCAGCTACACTCAAAAAAATAGCTCTTTGGCTGAACATGATTCAATCATGGACAGTGGTTCCACGTGAATGAAGCATGTAAAACTAAATAGAACCATCCATGTACAACTAACTAGAATCAATGGTGTTCCTTTAATTTGAATGAATGGCTTTAGTTTAACTTAAATAAATGATTTTCATTTAAATTGACATTCAAATAATCCTACAATTAATGCTTCCTGTTTAGTCATGTGGTGTAACAAACTAAATATAACTTTTCTTTACACATGATGTCCGGTGTTGGCAATCCAGAATCGATACTGGTTTCATCCAGAGCACTACCATAGTGATTGCTTTATTATTAAAGTGATTTGGATTTTTATTAGCAGGTCCTCAACCCAAGCACAAGCTCAAGACTTCACCACAATGGTAACCCTAAACCACTAACATAACAGAAACTTTTAAATACCAACATAATAGAACAGTAATCATTAAGAAGTCTCTCAATTTTCTCATCTTGCTAAAAAATGCTTAAAATTACACTTTATTTCAACATTTACTCTCCCATTTCAGCCCCTTTGCAAAGCATAATGGGAAGTGAAAATCCTGTTTGATTGAGTCCTGGTTGGGTTACTTGATTGAAACATGCTATTTCAATATGAAAACATCAAGTTAAGTCAAAGAGTAATTGTTTCAAGTCAACTTAACATGAAGCAATCACATTTGAAACAGAAACCTGATACAATGTTGTTGAATCAAAATAAATTGTTTAAATAAAGTGAAAGGCATCAAAAAATCATTTTTTTGAGTGTATTACAACAGCATGGCTTCATAGTAGAAGAGTCTGGGTGCTGAATTGGCCTGCCTGCAGTCAAGATCTTTCACCTATAGAGAACATTTGGCACATCATTAAATGAAAAATACGTCAAAGACGACCACAAACTCTTCAGCAGCTGGAAACTTATTTCAGGTAAGAATGGGACCAAATTCCAACACCAAAACTCCAGAAACTTATAACCTTGATGCCCAGACATGTTTTGAAAAGAGGAGATGCTACACCATGGTAAACATGCCCCCGTCCCAACTATTTTGAGACCTGTAGCAGGCATCAAATTTGAAATGAGCTCATTTTGTGCATAAAATTGTAAACTTTTTCAGTTTAAACATTTGTTATGTTATCTATGTTCTATTGTGAATAAAATATTGGCTCATGTGATTTGAAATCCTTTTAGTTTTCATTTTGTTCAAATTTAAAAAACATTCCTAACATCCCAAAATTTCCGGAATTTGGGTTGTATAACCTTCCACCTTCAGGTTGTGGTTCACATGTCTTTTTGCTATGAAATCTTTTCTGATTATTTTATAAAGTAAACTTCTATGCTGTTACTGATATTTCAAGATGAATACTTACTAGGTCGAATCAACTGGTTTTCCTTTACTATTAATACATAATTTTTTGATCATTATTATTAAAAATGTATTATTATTATTATTATTAAAAATCAAGTTAAAATGTAAGCATCAAATAGGATCAGATTTTAAAGGAATGTAATTATAAATAAACTGAGTTTTTGTTTTATATATGCTTTAACATATCACATTTTATTCATCTATTCTGTCTGTTATCTATTTCATCTGTCTGTTCTTCTCCACCTCTACCCATTCATCATTGTACCTATAGGTGACTCACACAGCGCAGAGGTGATGTGGTTGGTGACTCATTAGCACGCACTTGCTCTCACTCAGTACGCTTTGTTTTTCTGGCCAACGTTCAGTGCTCTACGCCTCCATTCCTGTTTCTACCTTCTATTGTTTTGATCAGTGGAATATCATCTTTCCATTCCAGTATCATGTGCACAAATATTCACAGCACTTTTCTATACTGGCACTCATTCCTTCACAGATAGACTGGACTAAGAAGCATTTTCTGGCCAATTATTTCAGTATACAGCAGTCTGGACGAACCAGCTAACTGTCACTCAAGTGGGCTGAACAACAAAAGAGGGCAGTGAAACAGATTGAGTGATAAACAGACAGAAAGAAAGATAATGATAGAGAAAGACTGAAAGACAGATAGCCAGAAAAGATGCTTAACTGATCAAAGTAGCTGTCATGCTCCTTTCTAGAGAGAGAGAGAGAGAGAGAGAAAAAAACTGATTCATATCTAACACAACACACATTCCTGGATACAAGTTGGCCTACCAATACACTGTATACTTTTGAGACCAATAGACATAGATAGATAGATAGATAGATAGATAGATAGATAGATAGATAGATAGATAGATAGATAGATATTCTCTCTCTTTACCTGTCTAAACAGGTGTATGTTTGTTTTTGTGTGTCCTATAGATCCTGTTGGTCTTGTGTTTCCCATGGAACTGACAGACACACTTCTGAAACAGAATATTTCATTGATTTTTGGAATTACTGTAACATCCTGCTTAAGAAAAGGTTTGAATTAACAAGACCGTGTATTTGAATGTTTAAAAAAAAAAAAAAAAAAGAAGAAATGTGGCTGTATGTCTATGTAATGAGTCATCCTGAACCTGGAGACACTTACATCTGTTTCCGCAGCTACAGCACCCAAGAGATAGTAGTTGTCTCCTGATTCAATGAGCAATTCAAGGTCAGAGAGCTGTAGTAGAACTCACATGCACTTGCTTGCATGGCTTGTAGACTGTAAGAGAACTACAAATATGAGTATGGATATGTGTGCAAAGGAGTGTGTGTGTGTGTGTGTGTGTGTGTGTGTGTGTGTGTGTGTGTGTGTGTGTGTGTGTGTGTGTGTGTGTGTGTGTGTGTGAAA
>JAFVLL020044643.1:0-10790 GCA_021397915.2 Tor tambroides | reverse complement strand
AAAATGTAAAAAAAAAAAAAAAAAAAAAAAAAATTGTAACATTTTGTAAACGAACTTTTTTTTTTGTACTTTTTCAGATTAAATAATCATTATTTATTTGCTATAAGTGCTATATTTGTTATTTCGTGTAAACGACGTTCCTGTTTGCGTTTAACTGTAGCTTAGTCCAGATAATTTTCCCTCATTATTTTAAGACATTATTGACAGAGCAAGTTTGGTAAGCAGAGCACATGCGCTTTCAGGCTGCATGTTTGGTAACCTCACGCGTCTGTTACCTAAACGTGCCCATCACACTGCCACTGCTGGACTGTCTGCATGCTCAACATAAACACGATCGCTTGAGACTTCTTTAAAGACCTATTTCCAGGATGTCCGCTTCTCGTACTCGTACGGTCATATGTCTGCTGAGGAACGACCTGCGTCTGCATGATAACGAGGTACTGTAAATATCGCAGGCTTTCTAGTTATAAGAGCACAGAAGCGTCTTGTCTCGAGCAAACTACTCCTGCGCCTAAATCCAAATACTTAAACGTTATTATATGAGGTCTAGTTGTAGATGTAACAAGTCGAAAGGATTCTATTACTAATATCAAATTTTATACATAAAACGTAACACTTGAGAATAATAAATGGAGTTCATTTAATCTTATTTGTGTTGCAAAACATCATGTACATATGAAGCGAAATCTGGGCGCTCATTGGGTGGTTTTGTCGGTAATCGTCACAAGGGGCGTGGCCACATGCTAGCGCTTCTATGCAGGACTAAACTTGCAGATAAATATACTGTTTATAATAAATGACCCAGTGGAAATATATATTTAATGCTGTCTATAATTCGTTTGTTTTTTGTAATCGTTTATGTAATTAATATTTTTAGTATCGCTCTCTCTCTCTAGCAATAACATTTAAAACTAAGTAAATAATACATTATTACAAATACAAATTAATTAAGGGGAGAACTTTAATACAAAAATTGGAAATTACATTTATTAAATATTAAATTATATCTAATAGTTTAATTATATTTATATATTCAATTTAAAAGTACTTTATTGGCATGATTGTGTTTACATTCAGTGTGTTTACATACACTACCAGTCAAGTTTTTGAACAGCAAGATATTTAATGTTTTTTTTAAAGAAGTCTCTTCTGCTCACCAAGCCTGCATTTATTTGATCCAAAGTACAACAAAAACAGTAAAATAATATGTCTACTATTTAAAATAACTGTTTTCTATTTGAATATATTTTAAAATGTGATTTCAAAGCTGAATTTTTAGCATCATTACTCCAGTCACATGATCCTTCAGAAATCATTCTAATATTCTGATTTGTTGCTCAAAAAATGTATTAATATTATTTTGAAAACAGCTGAGTAGAATTTTTTCAGGTTTCTTTGATGAATAGAAAGTTCAGAAGAACAGCATTTATCTGAAATAGAAATAGAAATCCTGAAAAAATGTACTCAAATGTACTCAAAACTTTAAATATTGACAATAATAATGATAATAATAAAAAATGTTTCTGGAACAGCAAATCAGCATATTAAAATGATTTCTGAATGATCATGTGACACTGAAAACTGGAGTAATGATGCTGAAAATGTAGCTTTGATCACAGGAATAAATTACACTTTAAAATATATTCAAATAGAAAACAGTTATTTTAAATAGTAAAAAAAACATTTCAAAATTTGACTGTTTTTGCTGTACTTTGGATTAAATAAATGCAGGCTTGGTGAGCAGAAGAGACTTCTTTAAAAAACATTACAGATCTTACTATTCAAAAACCTTTGACTGGTAGTGTACAATATTATGTCTGACACCTAGCAAACCTTTATGATGTTAAATTAGTAAGCAAATTTTATTTGAAGAACTGCAGTGCTTGCTTTGACAAGTTAAGCTTTGTTGGACCTATTGGAAAAACAAGACAAACCGCTTTTACCTCATTCATCCAGGTGTTTCATTGGGCTCAGAGGAATGCCGATCACATAATCCCTCTCTACTGCTTCGACCCACGCCATTACCAGGGCACCTATCACTTCAGCTTCCCTAAGACTGGTCCGTTCCGTTTACGTTTCCTCCTGGACAGTGTGAAAGACCTGAGGGCCACACTGAAGAAACAGGGCAGGTGGGAATTTCATTACACACAGAATGTCTTTTTTGTCCACAAACTGATTAATATATATTTGTATGCCTTTGTGCAGCACACTGTTGGTGAGACAAGGGAAGCCCGAGGATGTTGTTAGTGATTTGATTCAGCAGCTGGTTTCAGTCACAGCTGTGGCTTTTCACGGAGAGGTGCGTTTCAGAGTGCCATCATTGATCATATAGGCTCTGTGGCCACATATAATGCTGAAAGCTGGGAATGTAAAGTGCAGTCTGACACTTTCTGTCTATTGCCTGAAGGTGGCGTCAGAGGAAACGTCTGTAGAGAAGAAGCTAAAGGCCATCTGCTGCCAAAACAAAGTCAAAGTTCAGACTTTCTGGGGTTCTACACTATACCACAGAGATGATCTGCCATTCAGTCACATTGGAGTGTAGGACAAGTGTTGCAGTGTTATTTTAGTATTATTTATATACTATTATAGTATATATTAATATTTTGAATAAGCTTATTTTTTATATTTTCAGTTTTCATTTTCATTTTGTTATGTGCTTTTTCATGTTTATTAGTTTGTGTTGGTTTCTTTTTAATATTTCAATTATTTAATCATTTATAATAAATTCTTTTGTATTAATAATAATTAATTAATTAAAATTTAATAAATACAAATGTAATATTTATGTTTTTAAGTTTAATGTTTTCAATTTTTTTTTTAGTTTTTCATCTAATATTTTTATTTTATTTTAGAATTATGTCAATACTGAAAATTTTAACAGTGTCACTTAACAATAACAACACTAGTATTAAGCTAAGTGTAACCTTAGTTAATCCCTTCATGGGATTTGGATAGTTAATGATAATGTTTCAAAATTTTGAGAGTATTATGGAACTGTTATGGTCTGTGCCTTTCCCTCCTACGTAATATTCTGTTATCAAAATATTTAAATTCTGCATTTTTAATATCTTAATATAAATGTTAGATCTTCCCTATACTATACTTTAACAACTTTACCAAACAGGTGTATAAAAACTGCGTTATCTGAAAATGCAAAATACCATGTAACTAATTTTCTAATTATATATTTTAGTAAACTTTTTTATAGAATTTATAACGTTACGTGTAAAAATAATCACTTGTCATCACCCTGTAGATTTTTAAAAAATTATTTTTATTGTTTTTGTGCTTAAAACTACACAGTTTTTTTTCATTAAAATAAACTCATTAAAATAACTTCCAGTTATTTTAGCCCATCTATATTAGTAACTTTAGCAACTCCTAGGAAACTTGACAGAAAAGTACTGGAAACAATTTTTCAAGTCCACTGCTACTGTAACTTCCTGTTACTTTTTTTTTAGGATCTGATTAGTAATTGCAGTTTCAGTTTCAGTGCTATGGGATCAGCACATTATTTGTGTGACTGAATTTCACGTTTTTGCTTCTAATTTCCTGTCTTTGTAAGGTTACCTGACATTTACACCCAGTTTAGAAAAGTAGTTGAGGGACAGGGCAGAGTGCGACCTGTCCTTTCCACCCCAGAACGGGTTAAATCTCTTCCTCTTGGACTGGAGGAGGGCACCATCCCAACATTTGAGGGCCTGGGACAGACAGGTACCTCGATTTACATAACTGTACTGTATTTAGAGTAAACTAAGTGTCAGTAAGACAGTGAAGAGCTCCAGACTGAATCAGCTACTCATATTTCCTCTTTCTTAATATAGCAATATTACATGAATTGTGCTGTGATTTCCTCTCAGATGACTGTACAATCCTCAGAGGGATATTTAGAATATAAACAGAATTTATTTACGTGATATATTTCCTGTCTGTGGTTTCAGAGCTGGTGGAGGACTGCCGCTCGGCCTTCCCATGCCGTGGTGGAGAAACCGAGGCTCTTGCTAGGCTGAAACATTACTTTTGGGATACAGTGAGGCCTCTTCTTACAGTTTTCTAAAAATGGCTCAAAGGAATAGCTCATCCTAAAATGAAAATTTGCTAAAAGTTTACTTACCCTCAGGACATCCAAGATGTAGATGAGTTTGTTTCTTAATCGGAAGAGATTTGGAAAAATTTAGCATCACATCACTTGCTCACCAATAAATCCTCTGGAGTGAATGGGTGCCGCCAGAATGAAAGTCCAAACAGCTGATAAAAACATTAAAATAAATAACAACATGACTCAAGTCAATCAATTAACATCTTGTGAAGTGAAAAGTTGTGTGTTTGTGATAACCAAATCCATTATTAAGAAGTTTTTAACTTCAAACCATTGCTTCTGGCTGAGTTCTCTATCCATAATATTGCTTTCTCCAAATTCACCTTGTCTGAATCAGGAGAGAAATATGCACACTGTTTACAAGTCGAAAATAGGCCTCAGTTCTAAACAAATACTGTTTGTCTGTGGATTTTTTTTATACTTGTAGTAGATTATTGTGATGTTTTAATCAGCTCTTTGGACTGACGGCACCCATTCACTGCAGAGGATCCATTGGATAGCAAGTGATGTAATGTTACATTTCTCCAAATCTGTTTCCATGAAGAAACAAATTCATCTACATCTTAGATAATGAAATTGTCAGCAAATTTTTATTTTGGGGTGAACAACTTCTTTAATCAGTGAGAGAGGGTTATTTATTGCTCTTGTTTTATCACAGAATGCTGTTGCAAATTATAAGGAGACTAGGAATGGCATGATCGGAGTGGACTACTCCACAAAGTTTTCTCCTTGGTGAGCCGTCATATTGATGTATTCATAATGCATGAGTAAAGCACAGATCAATGCTGAGCAGTCATGGTTTTTTCATCATCTTCTTTCAGGCTTGCGTTGGGCTGCATATCACCCAGGTACATCTATGAGCAGATTAAGAGGTATGAGGCCGAACAAACCGCCAACCAAAGCACATACTGGTGAGTAACGTGGTTAGAAATATGTTTTCAAATCAAAATTTGTGTCAGGTTTTTATATGCAAGAATACAGCATTTTTCTTCAACAGGGTGATATTTGAACTTCTCTGGAGAGATTACTTCAAGTTTGTGGGTTTAAAATATGGAAACAGAATATTTCATATGAATGGTAAGTCTGGATATATTTTTTATTATTTTATTTTATTTTTATTTTTTGCTGTTGATCTATGTTGGTTTTAATTTCTTGTTAATCATTTTTAAATCTTCCTTCATGAACTGAAGGTCTGCAAGACAAGCATGTATCCTGGAAGACAGATATGACATTGTTCAATGCATGGAAAGGTAATGAGACTCTTACCATTTGCTAGTCTTCTCTTCCAGTTGTTAATTTTGTACTTAACTTCATTAATATACTGAAGAATACGCATTTCGCTAGATTTTCTCTGAATTAAGAGTAAAATATTTTCACTTGTTGTTCAGAGGGGAGAACTGGGGTGCCGTTTGTAGATGCGAACATGAGGGAGCTTGCACTGACAGGATTCATGTCCAACAGAGGACGTCAAAATGTGGCCAGCTTTCTGACCAAAGACTTGGGCTTAGACTGGAGACTGGGTGCTGAGTGGTTTGAATACCTGCTGGTAGGAAACATTTGCTATATTTGATGCTGTCTGCTTTTTACTGCTGTTTGATGCTTTATTATCATTCATTGGCGTCAGGTGGACCATGACGTCTGCAGCAACTATGGAAACTGGCTCTATAGTGCAGGAATAGGAAATGACCCACGAGAAAACAGGAAGTTTAATATGATCAAACAAGGACTGGATTATGACAATAACGTAAGTAGTAGTTTTTACAAGTCTCTTAAAAGCATGTAAAACACCTGCATTCTGATTCATACATTTTGCTAGCACGTCTAAGAAAAACTAAGACAGTATTTGTCTAGTTGTCACACTTTTTACTCCAGAGTTGATGTATTTCAGAGTAGATGTATTTTTAAAGGTTTATTTATTAAAAGTAATAGTAGTTATTTGTATTCTTAAAACAAAATGATAATCTTGAACTTTGTGACAACCTGCCCCAATAGCATTGCATATTACAGGGGTAAGTTGTCACAGTGGATCATTAGATAACCACAATTTAAGTAAAATAATTATAAAACAATTCATGGAACACTAAAATTGGAAAAAGAAACATAAAAATTTCAAACCATTGTTTTAGTCAACATAAGTAGTAATTAATAAATTAACAGGTTAGTAAACATTTAAGCCTTGAGTAAAATATATATATGTATATTATATGTACATATATCTATATATATATAATAAAAAAATAAAATAAATCTTCTACCAGTTCTTTAATTACAGGTTTAAATGTGCTTAACTACACTCTATGTAATATTATTAAATTAAATAGATGTTTAAATGATTAAAATGATCTTTAATAAATTAACAGCTGCTTTTAGTTCCTAAACTTATTTCAGTCATATTCATAAAGGCACATCCTGGTATTTTCCACTTTTAAATACTCTTTATTGTTATTTAAGTGAGCAGGTTCTAGTATCATACTAACATGCCCCAACAGCACTGCATACTATAGGGGTAAGTTGTCACAATGGAACATGTCATTAAATAACCATAATGTAAATAGTAAAATAATTGTAAAAAATTATAAAACACCAAAATTAGTAAGTATAATTAGCAATTATTTAAAAAGTAAAATAAAATAAATCATGCACCAACTCTTGAATTACTGTTTTAAAAGTGCTTACTTAATATCAGCAAATTAAGTGGATGTTTAAATGATTAAAATGACCATTAATAATAAATTAACAGCTGCTTTTAGTGCATAAACCTATGTGTCATATTCTTAAAGCCATATCCTGGTATTTTCCGTTTTACTGTTCATTGTCACTTAAGTGAGCAGGCTTTACTATGAGCGGAAGTGTAAATATAAGAAAAGGAAGTTACACATGCTTCTGATGCGTCTGAGAGATTACTGCTGAGAGAATATGAAAGGCATATTTTGACACAAAACTGACACTAATGACGTATCTGTGAAGGGGGACTATGTGCGGCAGTGGGTTCCAGAGCTTCGAGGTATTAAAGGTGGGGACGTTCACACACCCTGGACCCTCAGCAACTCTGCACTCTCACACGCCCAGGTTTCACTCAACGAAACATACCCTTCCCCTGTCATCATAGCGCCCGAGTGGAGTCGACATGTCAACAACAAATCAGTAAGATTATTAGCAATTTAACATTATTGATTATTAGGGACAAAGATAATCTTCATAATCTAATAATTTGTGTCTTTTTAGTCTGGTCCACCAGCGAAAGGAAGGAAGGGCTCATCTTACACACCAAGACAACACAAAGACAGGGGCACTGACTTCTACTTCTCCAAGAATAAGAATTTCTGAGGAGGAGGTGTAGTGGAAAAGTGATTTTTCTGCTGCTGGGCATCACAAATAGACGCAAGGCATCTGTTTAGGCCACAGGTTACACAGTGGAATGAGGAAGGGGAAATGAAAAATAGTGTGGTTTTGTGTTGCTCTTTCTGAATGTGTTTTCACACGCAGATACAGAAACCACTGCTCACATTTTGGAGACGTTTTTATAAACTGTAACTCAGATTTTCATGTATATATTTTGTTGAATACAGTATTTTTGGTGGTTTAATAAATCCCTGCGAATGTCCTTGTTTAGTCAAGGATAATGAAACAGAGTTGTTTTTCAGCATATATCTAAAAATAAAAGGATTGGGAGTTTTCTCTTGTCACATGAAACGGTGATATGTGATGAAAATTATAAGAAAACTGAAAAAGTTTGAATAGTACGCACTCACATAAAGAATATTTTCTTCATTTATTCAGAAATAGGAAGTGAGAAGTGCCAACTGTTTGTTTGGTTTTAAAAAGTGAGGAAAAACGCTGTAAAAGGCAGCTGTGTGCTCAGAACTCTATTATTACTAGTAAAAATGTGCAAAAAAGGAAAAAGCAACCTTTTTTCCCCCTCAAACTTTAAAACATATTTTGAGACATGAATATCAAGTACTTTTCTTAGGGTTACTCCATTTGATAATTAGAAATCAATCAAAATACGCCTTTCTTGTCAACAAAATTGCTTCCTGTATATTGGTCAAACCACTTTGGTCAAAGATATTGGGCTTCTATACTCTTAACTTTGGTGGACAAAAATGTTAATGTTTTAAAATAAAATTGCTTCACTATAAATTAAACTGAACACAGACAATGCTGTAAACATAAGTAGACAATTATTTATATAAATACTAAAACAAAACGGTTCAGCTAAAGAGACCATTTAAGCATTTCTCCTCCACAGTCAACTTTATAGCGTAAACGTAGCGGAAATTGTCCATATTTGGTGTTAACCGCTTTGTAAGCAGATCTGAGATCAGTGTTTGTCTAATCTCTCAGGGACTCACAAAGTCCTGACACGGGTCGTGAAACAGCCCATATGGCAAGCCGTCTTAGCTTAAAATATTCCCAGCGTTACTGGTCGTAATTGCATTTTTACTAGTAACAATTCAATAAGAGAGCTCTACAATTAAATTCTTACTAGTAACAATGCCAATTAGAGAGCTCTTTAATTAAATTCTTACTAGTAAATATTATAATTAGAGAGCTCTACAAATCAATTTCTACTAGTCATATGTCTCCATTGACTTCCATTCATTTTTAATTACAGAGCTCTTCAACAGATTTTTTACTAGTAAGAATTAGAGAGCTCTACAATTGAATTCTTACTAGTAACAATGCCAGTTGGCATTGTTACTAGTAGGAATTTAATAGTAGAGCTCTCTAATGTAATTGTTACTAGTAAAAATGCAATTAGGACGAGTAACTCAGGGAATATTTTAAGATAAACGGCTTGCCATACAGCCCATCCCACCCTGCCTTTTTAAGTGAATTTACGCGTGCTCGTGACTCCATTGGCTGTACGTGTATTTCGTAATTTCTCTGACTTTTTTTGCGAACATTTCCTCAATCTTCATGTAGTTGTTTAGTGTACTGTACTGCGTAGCATACAGTTCGTGATTTTTTTTTTTGTTTCCTTCAGTTTATCGGTAGCGTCAGAAAATGTCACCTTAAAATATTTAACTTTTGTATCACTTTCTCTTCTCGAGTTAAACGCGGAGATTAACAACTTTTGTTTTTATAACAGTCAGACTTTGCCATAAATATGGCATCAAAATCAAAGTCAAGTATAGACTATGAGGCGATTCCAGTAACAGCTTTAAACTGCAGTTTCCGAAAGAAACTGGGGCTGTATCTGAATCCAACAAACACAGTGGCAGCAGATTGGAGGACAGTCGCAGAAATTATGGACTTTACTTACCTGGAGATCAAAAACTTCGAGAAAAGAGACTATCCCTTTGAAAAGGTCTTAACGGAGTGGGAAACTCGTCCAGAGGCAACAGTAGCAAATTTACTGTCGATTTTAGAAAAAGCTGAAAGGAAAGATGTTATATCAGACCTCAAAGAAATTATAGGTATGTCAACAAGATTTTATTTGTATTACATCTTTTATATTGTGCTATATGTGATATAAATAAATGCTAAAAACATATTTAGTATTATTACTCTTTTATTATGTATATTCTTTAAATAATTAAAATGAATTCATTTAAATGCTTTATAATCACATATTATTATTATCAATATTAGTATTGTTTTTCATGTCAGTTAAAAAATATATCAATTTACAATAGGAAAGGAAAATTTAACAGAAAGAAAAATAAAACAGAATTTAACAGAGTCACCCACAAGTAGAAAAATGAGTAAGAAATTTCACATTTTATTGCAATTCTTGTCCACTCACTAAAGTCTAACAAAAGTTGTCTATTTATTGAAATATCTTTTCAGAAAATTATGCCATACCCCCTCCCCCCAACCAAAAAAGGAAAAAAAAATCTTCAAAGAGCACGATTGAAAAAAAATGACTAATTCTGAGTACAGGAGAATGTGACCTTTTAACACATGTGAAATGGCTTTCATTATTTTGGACGACAGACAAGATCTCCAACTAAGTGCTGTTGTATGTTATTGGTGTTTGTGCACAGATGATGACTGCAGGAAGTATTTGGAAAGACAACAGAGGAAGCCTGTCCAGGTTCCAGTGGTGGACAGCTGTGGGCCACGCACACAGGAGCAAGAAGGCATCACGCTGTATGATGATCCACAAGGTGAGTTTTCCATGTTCATTCTGAATACACTGTGGAGTTAATTGCATAGCAGATTACCAAACTAATCATTGTCTTCACTGGACAGGACTAACACCGGAAACCTTTGATGCTTTCATCTGCTATTGTCAGAGTGACTTCCAGTTTGTGCATGAGATGATCAAACAGTTGGAACAGACTGAATACAACCTGAAGCTGTGCGTCTTTGACCGAGATGTCCTTCCTGGCACGTGCGTGTGGACCATCACCAGTGAGCTCATAGAAAAAAGGCAAGTTTGTTTGGGGTTATTTATCATCCAATGCTCACTTAAAGTTCATCTTTAAAAAATATAATAGTAATACTTTAATAACACTTTTAGTTGTAATATTTAGCAAATATAAAAATGAGTATCCGTTCTTCGGATATTCCGTTCTACTGTACATAATATGGCTTCTTTTTTTTTTTTTCATTTTTAATTTGTTTAAACAAAATAGTACATAATATATTTTTTAAATATTAATAAAATATATTTTAAAAATCTGCTAACCTTTTAATATCTGTGCATCTCTAGTTGTTATTATTACATGCATTTTATGCATTT
>JAFVLL020044642.1:0-12562 GCA_021397915.2 Tor tambroides | reverse complement strand
AAAACATCTATGTGTTGAATCACCCAATAATAAAATGTGACATTCTGTAGTTTTGTCTCATGTTCATCTTTTAATCATATTTGTAAATGTCTTGAATCCACAGCCAACAGAGCAATTTTGTCTTTACTGTTCCAATACTTTTGGAGGGCACTGTATATATACTGTATACACACACACACACACACTAGACGTGAAAAGTGTCTTTTCTTTTACAGTATTGCATCTATATGTAGCTTTCTTCTATTTACAGACAAGACATGTGTATGTGTGTACATGTATACGTACATCCATGCGTGTGTGCACACACGTATTATACTGTTTACTGTTACTCTTTGCCTGAAAATTAGATCAATTTTAAACCCCACACCAATTTCCATGTCCATAATGTGACTGATGTTTTTTTCATTACATAAACTCTCAAGTGTTTCCAGCTTGCCTTTATTCCATATGACAAGATTAGAGCTTTCTGAAACAAATGCACAAAAGGTTCAGGCTCTTTCTTTCCTTTTCTTCCTCCTCTTCCAGAAATGATCTGTAATTGTAGTCACTCTGAGAGGCTTTTTTAGCTTTGACCTTTACAATGCAATAATATATAAATTGATGGGGGGAGGCTCGTCTGTTGCCTGCATTTCAAGTTCCACGTTGTAGCGTCTGCCTTCGCTGGGCTATTGTGATACTGCAGGGTGTAGTGTCCTCTTGCATGCAATTACACCTCCATCACAAGCGATTTTTCACTTCTGGCAAAGTACTGCTGAATGCGCAAGACTTCTCTTTCAGGCTGCAAAATGGATGCAAAATTGATCAGATTCTCAAGTAAACATTCCCATTTGCTTTGATCATCCATCTTTAAAAAAAATGGGGAAATAAGCAAATAATAATTATAAAGAAATCTTGAAGTTCAATAAAGTCTCTTATATAAAGTAGTAATGCCGTTCTGATATCTGATATTATCAACATCATACAGGGTGTGAATGTAATAAAAAAATGACCTTTTGTCTGAAAATTGCAAATAAAAACTGTTCTTCTTTTATGTCTTTCAAACTGGTTTAACTTTTACACACTGAAGATAAAATTTGTCTAAAAAAAAGCATATTGTCCTACACTTGGAAAACAAAGTCATGCCGTGTGCACCTAAGCACAGGTGGAGAATACTGGTTGGTTGATATTTGCAGAGGCCTGTGTGTTTGTTTTGGAGTCACAGCTCTTGTGTCGAAACCTGGACCCTTTGAATTCTCCATTGTCCAAGCAGCATGTCGACAGGCTTAAGTTGCTTCACAAGGGAACATTGGCAAGGTGACTCGCAGGAGGGCCTCCTGGGTGTGCTTAACCAGAGGGCCAGTCAGGGCCACATTGCACCCTTCCTTTGATACAGTCTGAGGTTTGGTCTCACATGTGACTCAAAGTGCACAGCAGGTGCAGACATGCGGTGAGCAGAATTACATATTGCCATAGTCACCCAGACTCCCTGCCAAACTCTAATTACCACACTGCAGCTCCTGCTGTACTGCAAACACATACACACAACGTCTCTTAGACTGCAACACAGGACAAGGTCTTTTGAACTATGAAGCTGTTTTTTTTCCAGACTTGATTCTGACTATGGTGAAATGTTGTGCATGTTTGTAACAATTCAACACCTCTATACAACTGCCCCAGACAGTGAATGGGTTGAAAAGTAAGTCCACAATATTAAAAAAGGGAAAAAGTATTTTTTAAAAAGGTAGTTTAAAACACAAAGACTTTGTATTCATTCATAAAAGTTTCATGATTTAAAAAGTTGGTAACACTTTAGAATAAGGTTCATTAGTTAACATTAACTAGTTTAGTTAACATGAACTAAGAATGAAGAATACTTCTACAGCATTTATTAATCTTAGTTAATGTTAATTTCATCATTTACTAATGCATTATTAAAATCAAAAGCTGTGCTTGTTAACATCAGTTAATGCACTGTGAATTAACATGAACTAACAGTGAACAACTGTATTTCCATCCAACTGGCCTTTTACCGATAAAATGGTGTGCGTAATGACGTCATCCCTAAAAAAACGAATTGTCGCATAAGTTTTGGTGTGTAGCAAAAAAAAGAGCCCTTCAGCTGTTTCCATACATAACTTCTCCTATTGCGTAAATTATAGGCTAGTAGCCTGTTCTTCATCCATTTGAAACAAAACAGCCTATTATTAAATTGTATAGGCCTACATAAAATAATTTTTATTAAGTGTCATGAGTTGTTGTTTTTTTGTACTTTGTTATAGACTAGATAGATAGGCCACTGTTGATAATCAAGCAATGATCATAAACGGGTGCAGTTGTATTATTATTATTTTTCTGATTAACGTTTATAGGAAACTGAAATGTTCATTTCGGTTATTTTATTTCTCCTAACCGACGGTCGTTAAGCCATATTAACCGTTAACCGACAAGATTATGTTAAATTACAATTAAATTAAATTTAAATTAATAGGTGGCTTTGACCCATTAAAAATACCTAAATTTGTTTTCCAGGGATTAATTTTATACACGCAAAAAGTAGAATAAAAAATATGAACGTGAGGATGCATGCACCTGCAGCGCTTCTGCGAACGGAGAAAAACATAAGCTATTATACATAAAAGAAATAGGCCCATATGCAAAATATATGTTTCTAAATAATTAATGAATTAACAAAATGAAAGAAAAAAAACTGCAACAATTAGCAGCCTATATGCAGAATTTCGGTTCATTTTTACAATGCACCCTTGAGAAAGCGGCATCCTAGTTGTATCTTTTATTTCACAAAAGTACATTTTGTTTTTTTATTGTGAATGTACACAAATAAAATAAATATTTTGAATAGTTTTGAATAATGTCTTACTCTTACTCTTATGACCACAAATGAAGGAGTTGGCTAGTGTAAGTTGTTTCCACTTTTACAAGAGGGAAAAAAAAACAAGTGATCGTGCCGGCGCCTCACGCGCACAGTTAAGCATAGCCTACTGACTCTACAACGCAGCCTGTTCATTGTCATAATAAAATACAGTCAGCCAAACATCAGCCAAACATATTGAAGAACAGGGCCGTGCAGAGACCTTTGGACGGGCAGGTGCTCAAAGTATAAAAGGGGCACATGGAACACGGCTTTTAATAGGGCTGTGCTCCTTGCTGATATGTGCATCAAAATGGATGCTTCTGTATTGATACAGCAGCAAATCCCATGAAAATTCCCAAAAGAAACACTGAACAGAAAAGACCATTTTAAGTTTAAACGTTAAAGACATTTTTTTGCACCTCTTAATTACTCTGGAATGATATTATTATTATTATTGTTGTTATTGAGTTTACAGGGTATGGTGATTTTGCTGTTGTAAACACTACTGTTGTTGTTGTTGTAGAAAAAAATATTCCTGTCTTATTTAAAATAGAATTCTATTCTAATTCTGTTTTTTGAATTTATTCATTTTTTAAATGATAATGATTATAAAAACAGGATTGATAAGTATAATTCGGAGGACGAGAAAATCAGTATAAGCCTGTTTTACCAGTGTTGTGATAATTATTTTTAAGGCACTCTACGTTTTTTAAATAAATACTGTAATAATAATAGTTCAAAGTATTAATAGTTTTTAGTCAGATAACATAAAAAAGACAAGACACCTCGACGCGCTTTAAACTTTTCCCAATTAAACAGCAAGAACGAAAGAGAACAAGCACCTTTGTTTTTATTGCTGTGTGTAGAACTACGTTAGCTGCATTTTTAATATTTAATATTAATTTTAATAAAATGTAAATTCGTCCCCTGCACTTTATTCGAGCTCGAGCAGGTGTTTTCACATAGAGGTTTCTAGATTTATATCTAGATTTAAATTAAAAGAGACATGACCTGGCTTTTTATATGTATCCAAAATGAGGAGATATGATTATCAGGAGAGCTGAACACCCTAGTGCAGTGCATGTTTCACTCATACTCGAAGCCAGAGGGCGCTCTCCCGCAGAAACTTTTGACGTGAAGGAAACCCCTAATATGGACAAACTCACAAGGCTATGGCTGTAGCTGAGCTGAATAAAAAGCAGAAACGTTTTTACTGATGAAACGTGAAGACAATAAACACACGATTGCGAAAATACATGGTTTATGTGTGTTTTTCAAGTTATCTCCAGGTAATTAATAAATAAACAAAATGCAGTACTGATTGACATATCATTTAGTATAGAAACTATAAAATATATTTCCTGAATTATTCTGTGATAAAAATGGGAAAAAGGTGTAGCCTTTATAAACCAATCATAAAATTGTCATTAGGAAAACACTGAACAAAAATATTGTAGCCCCTTGCTGCAGCTAACCTGCTTCCACAGGCTACACACAGCAATATAAACAACAGCTGTGCATGATCTCTTCACGTCGTTCTCGTAAAATAATAATAATTCAATATATGTTTACAAGCACACCGCTCCGCTGAGAACTCCACTTACCGGCAGCCGCAGACGTTATTGAAGGCATCCTAAAGGTGTCTGAACGTGAGGGATCATCCTGGATGAGATCGTCAGGTGAAAGGTCATCATGTGGATAATTTAATTTACGGCTAAACTATTATTAATTAATTTTACTAATAGTTAGATTGGGCAGGCCTTCACAAAAGGGCGTTTAATTACAATAAATAAATAAATAAATAAATAAATAAAATTACCTTGACAAAAGGGCACTTTGGGCATCATGGGGAAATGGGGCAGGTGCTCAAGCACCCACCGCCCCCCCCCCCTGCACGTGCCTGTTGAAGAAACATGAAAAAAAAAATTTTTTACTTCCCCTCACTCCACAACAAATCCTTTAAATTTAACAGTAGAAAGAACGCAGAACAAAACTAGAATAAAAATATAAGAAGCTAACAAGCCAAAACGAATTAATTTAAACTTTTGTACTTCATGTTCCAATATCCATGTAAAACAAAATGTGCTTGGCATAATATCACGGGGGTATGGTGGTCAAGCTGAAAGGCATGGACTACAGGCTATTTAAACTGAACAGTGCACTGTAAAAAAAATTATGTAAACGTAGGTTAGCCTACTAACATCAAATTAAGATACGTATGTTTGTGAGGTAACTCGTCTTTTTCTTACCATGTATAAAATAATTTTAGATGTAATTTAATAATATGAATATGATTTAATGCGCTTTTGAACTACAGGGAAACAGTGCTTTAACGTGTGCAACACCATGAACACGGATGCTGCCTATAGGCTAATTCTGTCATGTACCACATTTATTTGCGTTAAAGCCCCTTTTCTCGACAAAAAGTGTTTCCAAACAAATTTTTGCCACATTTGAAGTATCGATAAGGAATTTATGCGCTAAAGTTAAACGGAAAAAGATTTTGTCGACACATGAGAAATTTAATCAATAATTGGCATTTCCATCAGCTATATCGTAAATATTTTAAAGCGCTAAATATTTTTTCGCAAAAAAATCCTTGGATGGAAACCTGGTTATTAACTAATGGAAGTTTATCTCATTTTATGCACAGTTATTTTTTATGAATGTAAAATATGTAAAAAAAATTGTATGAATTCAAATATGTATAAATGTAGAACGTTTGTTACTATTATTATTATTAAAATTAGTAGTAGTAGTGCTAGTAGTAGTAGTAGTAGTAGTAGTATAAATAATTCATAAATATAATTACGTTTTCCAAACTTGCCTTGTCATAAAATGGTCAAAATGGTCACAGTTACGAGATTCTGCAAGGCTATGTGAAATAATTTCCTGTTTTGTTATTCATGATGGTTTTATGTATATTTAAGAAATAATAACAAAGACAATGCTTAATTAAGAAAAATAAAAAATAAGGTTTTCTTCTCAATATATATATTTATATATTTGTTATTTTAAGGGGTCTTTGTTACAGTGTAATTATACATTTAAGTACTGAGTAATATTAATTAACTACATGTACTTACTATATGGGTAGGGTTAGGATTAGGGTTTGGATAATTTATTGTTATTGTAATAGTAAGTACATGTAACTTGTAACAAGGACACCTTAAAATAAAGTATTACCTTTTTTTCATTATGATATAAGGACAGTTGCATTGCCCTGACATTTTTGACTTTATACCCTAAATTAATATCAAAATTGATCTTAGAACAGGTTTAAGTATTTGTTTGAATAGATCGATTATTTTTTCCTGCTAATTTCTGTAAATTGTTTATTATTAAGGAAAGTAACCTGCCTGATGCAACCTAACACAGCAGTCCAAAAGCAGTACAGCCTACCTAATTTTACTCGATGACACTCAAAATCAACAAGATTACAAACTCGAGACATCCATGTTTTTTTTTTTTCTTTCAAGCTGCTTATCTCTTGCTCTTTCATATTACTTTCTGACTCTTAAATTCCTGTAAAGCCACTTTTTTACAGATGTAATCGAGGTAACCTTTCCTCCTTTCTTTTTCTGTTTAAATCCCCCATAAAAGAGTCTAAAGTCTTTATAATGAGGACTGAGAGAACACTTAAAGAATTTTATAAATCTTTTTTTTTTAAATTAGACTTTAAAAGCAGAGCCTGTAATCACATCACAGAATGCTAATCATTTTATATGTGGCGACCGAGGCCTAGTAGGAGCTCTGAAGAGCGGCTTACTGCCCCAAACTCTTCCTGACAGGACAGTTGTTAAGTTTTTTTTCTGACAAAGAAGCAGAAAATCCAATTATTAGCAGCAACCCAATTATTTTCCTCCTCTGGCTCCGCAACTGAAATCCAAGGTCGGATTCGTGGATTAGTGAGGTTTTAAGGATAGGACAAAAACAGGAGAAATCAACAATGTGTAACCCCATGGCTGCACAAGCGCTTCCAGGACTGGACTTAGAAGGCGACACAATCATTGAAAACAAGCAGACGGAGAGCTGAACTTTGTGGATTGTGTTGGGGTTCATGGGCTCCATCCTGTGCTCCAGATGCTTTTTCCTTATTGACTACGAGGTAAAACTCCATTTGTGAGTCAATCAGCATGGACATGGAGTTTGCGGGGTGACCTCCAAAAGATCACACACTCACAGGACCTTGACCTATCACCCCAGATCATCCCCAGACCGGCCATGACCCCTGAGTCTGCAGGTCACCCCATACACCAGACTGTGTGTGAACGGGAGAGAAGGTTATTGATGGTTTGATATTGACTCCCGTCTCCTTAATTGAAGACTCTGTCAATGATATCGAGTTCACATCTCGATCCAGGTTTTACACTGATGTCCACATGGCCTCAGACATTTGTTTGCTTTTTTTTAAGATCTCCACGCCCTTATGTGGGACAAAACCAGATCCTTTCCAGTTCTATAGGAATCTATTATTGAGATCCACCAATGCTAAAATATGCCTTAAGTCTCAAAGCTTCATTAAACTAACATGAGTGGACATCCACCAACCATAATCTAGTTTAAAATCTCCATTTCTGAATTGGTAAGAAGGAGATGAAGTTGTTCAGCTATAATTAACTTGAAGGTATGTCAGTCTGTATTAGCTTGTGAAGGATTAGATTTAACACTTCCTCACGAGGACCTGGTGAGGAAGGCTATTGTGCTAAAGCCCATGCTAACCTGATCTATGTCTTTCATTTTTGTCTAATTAACCTTCTAATATCTACAACCCTGAAGTGGCAGCTAGTTAATTATATAGTGTCATGACTGAGGGCAGATTAGCACTGTGTCAGTCAATGTCTTGTCCCATCAAAAACTAAATGTTCATTTCTTTTTTCCCTCTGTCATTGGACTAGCAGACCTGCATTCATTTTCTTCTGATGAACCACTGATTGGTAAGGTGACAATCATTTGGTTCATCCTCTTTGAAAAGTGAAAGATTAAGTGTGAGAGAAAGTTTGCTTGTCAAAGAGATCAGCACTTTCTTACGCACTCATGCAGAAGGGACGCTGTCATCTGCAGTAGAGGCCGGCCAGACATTCATCTCTGACTCAGTCTATGGTCATCAGTCTTTGTGTTTGAATCTGTGTTATCTGATGAGGACTAATTAGATGATGCATGACTCACTTCTTGAATCACAAATGCATTTCGGATATATTTGATTTGATTTACTATTGTTTTACAGTATCCTGTATTTTGTGCAATAAAAAGTGACAAGCACAACTGCCTTGTGTTATAGTTATATAGATAGTTCATGTATAATTTGCCCACAGACATTTGTTTTTATCAACATGAAGATTTTAAGTTAAAATGTACACTGTATGGTAACTATTTATTTATTTATACATAAATAAATATTTAGCATGTAATGTGCATTAAATAAATAAATAAATAAATACAGTTTAATATTTTAAATTTATTTAAAAATTAATTTAATTTATTTGTTTAATATAGATATATTAGACATTACTATTTAGATATATTATTCATTAGATACATCATTATTCATTTTTAAGGTTTTTTTAAAAAACATTTTAAAATTTTAAAAGTTTATATAGATACATACATTGGCAATATAGATATGAGTGTGAAGTGTACAAATGCATTAGAAATATCAGCAAATTCTAATTTATAAATTATTTTAGCAAAATGCTTTTTTAAAATAGTTTCAGACAAACTGCAACATATTACATGTCCGCTTTTCAAAAGTGTGTCATGTCAGCCACCTTAATAATACATTAAATTTCATATTAAATTTCAAATTAGTTATGCAAAGAGTTTGGATGTGATGTTCTTAAAAAAAAAAAAACTTGCAAAAGTTGCAAAACTCTTACTAGTTACTGTAACTGCTAGTCAAAATAGCCCAGCAGCATATTCAATATAATAAATTAAGGTTGTCATTGCAAGACTTGACTGCAAAAAGGAGACTAAGAAAAACAAAAACAAAAGCAGGTCATGGTCCCGAGATGCATCTGGCCACACTGTGCTCGCCCGACACCTCCCAGCAGACACACAAGCACTAGGGCCGTTAAGCTGCCAGACACACACAGACGACAAAGACAAGTGAATTTACGTGTTAAGCATCCCCCCTTTACACACACCTCAGACGGGCCAGCACTGAAAGTCAGTTCCATTAGGAATTTCAAGTTGAATTAAGGTGCTTTGGGAGCACACATTAACACATGTGTAGCTCCTGTTGTTTAATGTTAGAGTGGGAATGAGATCTTGCAACTTTATATTCCATTAAGTAGAAGGCCTGAGTTTTCCCCTCTGAACATCTAAATAAGTAATACTGACAGCCCCCAAAACATGAATCATATTTTCACAGTGATAGAAAATTAATGACTGGGATTGGGAGCGTAAATCACACCAGGACATTCAGCGCCACTGCCTCGGCACTAGTGAGAGAGAATGACAAAAGATGCATTATAGCATTCTGTGATATGGAAATGCATTCGGCCAGAAAATTCTGGAAAGGGAATAAAATGACAGAGATGCCAGCCAGTCTTGCATCACCTTGTATAAAAATCAACTTCAGTTTGGCTGCTTATTAATTTAGAAACCATTAGTGACATATTTCTCAACAAAAAGGCTTTGTTAAAAGGCAGAAATGAAAGTGTTTGGGAGAGGCATATGGAAATAGCATTTTGCCATGCTCAATTAGAATGAGGTCAGAGAGAAATGGCTTCCAGCCTGATCCTGAAAGATGCAAATGGACCGGTGATTTTATGCAACGTTAGCTACCTGCACACATAGAGCCGAGGTTTTTTTTTTTTTTTTTTAAGCTGTCCTGGAAACAGTTTGAAATTCAGTCTACAAGATTTATAAAGTGATGCAAACAGGGCTCTGTTAAATGAAATAGCTAATTATGTAATATACGGTTCATTTCACTTTCTTGCTGGCTGGCTGATTTGATATCAAATTAGAGATAACCTATGATCTTAGAGTGAAAAGTGTTACAACAAAGGTCATTTTGATGAGTAACATATTAGATTGAGATGTAGAAGATTGCTAGGCTCATTTTCTATAGGGTACACAGGGGAAAAAAGTGCTTAATGTGGTAACATCTAAATTGATTGTCAAAAATATTAAATATCACTGAATCACCCTAAATATAGTGTTACACCAACAAAATTAAACTGAAGGCTAGGAAGAAAAAGCTGCTGATGGTAACCACTTTTACGGTGTAAAAGGGGGTTTGCAAATATAAACTCTGAGAAAAAATAGTACATAAGTGCCTTTTATTGTCACTGGGGTGTACCTTTTGTATAATTACCTTGTGTACTAAGGTAAGGTATTGTGTAAAAAAAAAAAATTATTTACCTCTAAAGGGTGCATTTTAGTACCTGGAAGTGTGTGAATATAGGTGATTATAAAAAAGCTTTCAAATGGGCTAAATAGCAACTTCATTATTACAAATGTGCAATTACAAAAGTCATTCAAGTTTCAGTAGACCATAAATGCTTGTCATTACAATGGACAGTACACACAATATTTCAAAGAGAATAGAAATAATTGTGAAATTATATATAAAAGTGTAACTTGAATCCTTCTTTATATGTTTTCATTTAACCATAAATCTAACATGCAATTAAGTGTCTGAAAACATTTGCATTCAGTATTTTATCTCTGCAATAAGTGCTTTACAAGTCTTTTTCACAAGGGTTAATACCTAAATGGTACATTGTGCCTTTTAAAAGGGCATTACCATTGTTTCTAAGAGTGTAGGGAAAGGAGGTATTCACATATCCAAAAACTATTCAATCAAAATAATTCAAATCACACACTCACACAATCCCATTTGTTGACAGCTAATCACATTCCGAAGTCTACCTTGCCTGGTAGTTGTTGATGAAGCAAAGCCACAAATAAAGCTGCTCAATATACTATAGATTACTACATTTATATTCCCTTACGGTTACGGGTGGACTGTCCTTTTGGTAGCTGAGATTGTAAAACATACCTCAGCTAACAACAAAGTATAAACATAGCCAAAGCTTGCAATGGCTTCATTAGTCCAGGTGGGGCGCCATTTCCACAGAGGAGCAGGTGTTAAGAGCATCTCATTTCCCCACATAAACACCTCTCACTGTCCCCGGCCATGAATTATTAGCACAGACACCAGTCTCCTGTTTATTTTTTAAACAGAGTGAGGAGGCCACGCCACGCAAAAGTCAGAGAGACGCAGTGTGAGTGTGTTTGAGAACGTGTGTGTGTGTTACTGTAAGGCCAGGGAGGGGGAGCATGTCGTCACAAGAGTCATAAATAAGTCACATGGCCCCTGGACCTTCCTCTGAGGGTTTGGAGCTTCTAAGATGTGCTTCTTTCATCTGATAGGCCTGCAATGTCCTGGAGAATCACCGTGAATTCAGATACCACATACACAGCATATGCGATCGAGTGTCGGGAAGGGAGCGAGGGAGAGAAAAAGAGACAGAGCGTCGTGCACTAGCCCAACATCAGAGTCGGCGCGTTCCTCAAGGGACCGTGCCATTCAGAAAGACTGCACTGCAGTACCTTTTCAATTAACGGCACGAGGTGAGCTCTTCCTCAGTTCAAATAATGAGTGCAATTAAGCAATTAAGAAGCTCGCAGCTGCCTCTGCCCTACTTAACAGCCTGCAAATGTGCAGACACTGGGGGATAGAGTGCATTATGCCCACACAGCCCAAGCTTGTTCCTGTTTGTACAAATAGATCGGAGGTCAAGATCACAAGCAAGAGCAGCGCTCGAGCAATGCGAAAAGCAATATGTCATGAAATTTGTTGATTTTATGGGAGGTGCTTTGGGAAAGAAGGAAAAAAGCCTCCTGTGTTTACACTGGAGGATTTCTGAGGTTGGATTCTGTCCAGTGTGTTTAAACTGTAAAGCCTGAAGAGAATCTGCTCGCTCTTCTCTTTCTACCACAATGGAGAGCCACTGGACACTACAGATGAGATGTTTGGCATTTGTCAGGTAGGGAGAGCGAAAGAAGCTCAGAGCTAGCCTCACATTCAGACATAACACGAGTTTTTAAACTATTGACTGCACAGGAGCTGCAGACTTCAAAAGGTCCCCCTGACCTGTTTGCAGAGATGAGCCTCAAACCAAGTTTTCTCTCCCTTCTCTCTCGTCTTTTGCCTTCTCTCTCCCAAGCCCCACATCTTTCATTATTAATATGTTTTTTCTCAAGTTTTTTCTCTGACCCAGTACATTAAATAAAACATTGTATGGTTCATGAAAGATTATGAAAGAGCAGCTCATAAGCAGCAGGAGGTGTACACTCAGCACAATCCATTCTGGTATATAATGTCAATGCCAGCTAACCAAGCACCCCCCAACCCCACCACGCAACCCCCCCACCCTTGCCCTGCAGGCATATTGGCGGAACCACCAATGGATGCTAAGCTTTTTCCGACAAAGCTCCAAAGATAAAGTATCTTCCTTTTATCCCCTCTGCAAATCAATTCTGGGCCTTACAGCAAAATCCCATAAAATAACTTCAAACACCACTACTTACTCCAAAAATTTGTATTATGGCTATATCTCTTTGAAGCCCGGTGACTGAAGTTTTGGAGGAAAAATGATTTAAGCGTTATCAGCTAAGACGTCGACGTGTCAGCACTTCACCCCAGTTTTTCTTGACATATCAACCTGAACCTTCTCTCTCACCCTCCCCATCCACCTCTTT